>CAUYQG010185471.1:0-59939 GCA_963574415.1 Tarsius wallacei
TCATAAAAGATCTAAAAATTGACCTTCCATAAGACTTCACAATCCCTCTACTGGGAATATACCTGAAGGAATTCAAATCACTCTGTGATAAAGATCCCTGCACAAGTATATTTATTTCTGCATTGTTCACAATAGCAAAAACATGGAACCAACAGTGCTGCCCATCGAAAGAGGACTGGATTTTAAAAATGTGGTACATATACATGATGGACTATTATGCAGCCATATAAAAGGACAAAATTATGAACTTCACAGAAACTTGGATGAACTTCGAGTCTATAATACTGAGTGATGTATCACAGAAACAAAGAACTGAGAATCACATGTTCTCACCCATAAGTGGACCTAGAACAATTATTGTAATACTGTAAGAAAAGGATTGGCAGTAATGGGAATCTGCCGGGGGAGAGGGGAACACCACATCAATAATGGTACCTGCATAAAGAACATTTGTATACTTAACCCTGAATTGTACCCCACATCTTTAAAATAAAAAAGTTAAATAAAATAAAAACTTGTTTCACTCTGTTTGCCATGGAGACCTTTATTATTTTGTATATAAATTTACATTTAATAATACTTATAAACACTGTTAAGAAACGTTTAATAAATATAGCAACAATTTAAGTATTTGCTGGTAGATGTTATGATAGCTCTGCAATATGTGAACATGACTGATCTTTCTTTCAGGTCATATCATGAATCATTCTGAGATTAATTAAAATGAAACAGCCCACAATCAAATAACATAGCCATTTAGAGAACAGAAGAAAAGAATGTGGCTTAATAGCCTCCAAACAAGAAATGTGGTAATAGAATTGAGTAGTGATAAAAAGGACAGTAGTCACTGTTAAGGGTCACCAGATTCAATATGCTGTAGAGTGTAATCACAAGATGCATGCATTTAATTTATGCAAATTCCAACCATATATAAAAAGCAAAACCTATGGATTCCTGAATTTCCCCATCATCCCTTTTTACTCCCACCTCTTTCTTTAACTAGGCCTCAGTTTAGAAAACAGAGGTCAATGTAGCAAAGAAAAAATTTAAAAAATGAATTCTGGACTTTAGTAGGGACTTTGTCCTGAATTCTGAGGGGCATCTTTAATAGTCTTCGGAAGTTGTACCTTATTCAACTTGTGCTCTTAAAATACTCAGGTTTGGGTGATTTGGGGGGGTAACTTAAAGAATTTTCTTTTTTAAATTTTAAAAAAATGTACTTATTTATTTGAGTCAGGGTCTTATTCTGTCATCCAGGTCCAAGCTGGAGTACAGGCACCATCACGACTCACTGCAGCCTTGACCACCTTTGCTCAAGCGATCCTCCTGTCTCAGTCTCTCTAGTAGTGGGACGACAGGTGTGCGCCATTGCACGCAGCTAATTTTTTGTATTTTTTGTAGACACAGGGTCTTGCTATGTTGCCCAGGCTTGAACTCCTGGGCTCAAGCTGTCCTCCTGCCTTGGCCTCCCAAAATGCTGGGATTACAAACTTGAGCCACTGCACCTGGTCAATTAAAAGGCTTTTAAAGTGTAATTTTGATTATGCTTTATGATTTGTAATTTTCAATTTTCACCCTAAGTATTAATCTCAGAACCTAATTCCCTCTCCCATGTATTTTTAGTAGAATTATACCAGAGTTATATTGCATACATATGCCCTTCTGCTTCACAGTGGAGAAATTCTTATTTCATGTGGTTTAATCATGTGTGCTCATATATTGTCAGTTTCTAGTTCATGCTGAAATAGTTTAAATGTGAACAGTAAAAGCATTATGATGAACTATTCCAAATATGAATGTCAAAAACTATGGCTTTAGGTAAGTCTCTATGGTTGCTTTCATTCTTTAACTTCATATAAATTTAAAAACAAGTAAATGAAAGTTGGACTAACTTCAATATTCTGATAAAAATAATTCAGTGATTCACTTCAATAAGAAAGTTTTTCCCAACTTAGAATATACTGACTTGGCTCAAACACTAAACATTTTTTTTTTTAAAGATTGTTACTGCTTTACTAGTTAGTATAAACTCTAGATCTAAGAACTCTTAAAATGATATATTTATTTCCCTAGAGGTCTAGTAACACATTTATTACTCTAAAAGCACTTTTACTACCAAGTATTTTTTAAAATGTGAAATATTTTTAATGTTAATTTTTATGTATTTCTGTAAAAAAATAGTTTATTGTCAGAATGGCTTAAATACACAATTCTGATTTGTTTTTACTGTAATTTCTAAGGTTCATTCCATTTTTATTCCCTCTGACTTTTGCGATTATATGGACCTATTTCATATAAATAACATATAAATATATGTATGTATGCACACATATATACCGTAGCCTTTCCAAAATAATACCTTTATATTATTTTTATAATACCTTTATATAATATTTATATTAAAACAAAAAATACGCTCAACGGGAATGCCCTTTACATTACATCTTAGAAACAAAAATAAAGATGGCTATATCACTGCCTTTACGATCTATTAGTGCTGGATTCCTTTTTCTTGTTAACTCAACCTAATATTGATTTTTGCATTGTTTTGTGCCTTATTAACATCTGTGCTTTGGGCTGCATTACCCTATGCTTGTATGTGCGTAAATCTTATTCATGCAACTGAACTCTATAACAGCAGATGTTACTTTTTTTAACAAAAAATAATTTTTTGCTGAATCTGTGCAAACAAAAATAAATGAAGCCTTGGTCAATGAATTCACCCTAAAAAGGAGAACTATCACAGCAAATGTGGAAAAGGTAAAAGGACACGGATTCGGGGCAGGTCAGAAGGGGTAAGAGTGAGCAGTCAGTAGCTAATTACTCTCCTTGTGGGGAGAGGGGGTGTGCTTTTCTTCAAGTTTCAAAACACAATTTTATGCCAGAGAAAAAGTCAATAAGAGGATGGCAAAATGTGAGTCCTCTCAAGACCTGTCAGTAGAAGACCCAGGAGTGGCAAAAAGCAGAAAAAGGCAAAAGAAACTGACATGTGTTTCACCAGTTAACAGTGACTGATTAGATGAATAAAAAATGTTTAAAGTGACTGGTTTAAATAAGATGGAATATCAGAAATTTTTTAAAGTGGAGGATAAAAACGTTAGATGTAAGAATATTGTAAAAAGGAAATTAGGTAATTCTTGCTGCATGTGCTTTTAAAGGTTCTCCATGTTTGTTTGTTTGTTTGTTTTCCCTGTAGAATGCCAGAGTCCCCCAGTGAGGTTCCGGAATACCCTTTGTTTGTCACAGTTGGTGACTGGCTGGATTCCATAAAGATGGGGCAATACAAGAATAACTTCATGGCAGCAGGGTTTACAACGTTTGACCTGATTTCAAGAATGAGCATCGAGTAAGTGGTACTGGGGTTATTACTAGAGTTACATGCTCCGCTCGGGATTATAAATTCAAATGATTAATGAATCAAGAACACTTTTCCTTAGGCTAGTATGTAATCTCCAATCTTCCTTCACCATTTCTAGTAGTAGTTGGACATCACACTTATAACTATTACTCTTTGAAAGGATATATTTAATTCAAGTAGCTATTTAAAATATTTTAAATACTTTCTAAAAGGCATATTACCCTTGTCCACATCATAGACTTTATATATTTTACCCTGGCAAATTATTTCGTATTCATATATACTAATATTGCACAATCAATTCCTATTACCGTCATCAAATTTATGCAATGTCATTCATGTTCAGAGCTCATTCTGTATATTGTAATGCTTTTCCACTGTCTCAAAGATTATCCTTTGCCTAGGTGCAATAAAATGCTCACCATGTGCTTGAAAGACTAGATATTAAAGTGATTAGGCTGAGCCATATGACATTGCCATTGTCTTAAGATAGTTATGGTAATTTCCTACTGTTCAACTAAATGGCATTTTTTTTCAGATTACTCAAAGACCATAAGAAATCAAATGGAGTTCACAGCATACCTTTTATCCTTCGTACTTACCATTTTGCTAATACTGTTGCAAATGTATATAATTACCTACATTATACAGTCTTTAGGCCTATGAAATATCTGAAAATTACATAGGTACTAGATATGAAATATTTCCTTGTATCAAGAAGTTTGAGATTAATGTTATATATTCTGTAGAGCCAGAGAGAAATAAAAAGTAACAAATTCTTGCTGTTTGTTTATATCTCTGCTTAAAAATTAAGCTACATATTTTTTGGCAAATATGATATGGTACATATTTAATATATCTAAATGTTCATCTCACATTTACCAGATCTCTCTCTCTCTCTCTCTCTCTCTCTGTCGTTCAGTGACATCAGAAGAATTGGAGTCATACTCATTGGACACCAGAGACGAATAGTCAGCAGTATACAGACTTTACGTTTACACATGATGCACATACAGGAGAAAGGATTTCATGTATGAAAATTCTACAAGCACCTGTGTTTTGTGCCTCAGCATTTCTAAGATGAAAGCTATCCTCTCTACTACCCTCTCTTCTAATTCTCCAGACATCACTTCACAAACTGCAGTCTTCTGTTCATACGATAGGCACACACCTTATGTTTATGCTTCCAACCTGGATTTTAAAATCATGCTACATAAATCCTCTATGAATAACCTGCAAATAAGACCCTGACCCACTGCAGATTATTGCTACACAATGGTAAATAACTCAGCATGGATGTGTAATTTTATATAAGCATTATATGGGAAGTGTTCACAGACTTAACCTAAAGGATTTGATCCAGGTGTGGTTTACTTAATGATGTAGAGAGTGATGTTAGATGAGAAAGAAATGGTTGATTTCTTTCATGTTTTGTGATCAAGTAGCTTCCAAATTGACATCCATGTTTGGTTCTTAGATAATTTTATTTGACTTTACAAGTTGTATTGTTACTTTATTTTTTAATAGCTTAATTGTTGCTGCCTGATATTGTTAGAATTATTTGCAGAAATGACCAGTGCTATCATGTAATGCATTGTTGTCGGGTGTGATTGTGGTAAGAAGGGGGTTATTAGGGAGGGAGAGGGATAAAAATACTGTGCTTTTAAATCTTCTGAGGCTGGGCTTGTCAATTTTTAAAAATTAACTTTTTGGTATCGTACATATTTCATAATACGTGGTAGTTTGGATGCTTTTCCCCTCTAATTTTTTTTTTTTACTAACTACAGTATACATCTCTACTATGTTATGAAAAACACCGCTGGAAAGACCAAGAGTGAGTTCATTGAACTAATGGCTTTCGCAGAGGAAAGCTCAGGATAAACCCATGACTGTTCCCTTGGTTCTTCTTCATGAGTTTGCAAAAATAATTATCATGGTACTGAGAATATTCGTCGTTCTCAGTAGAATTGCTTTGAATAAATTATGTAAGATTATAGCCCTAGATGTAATATAAAATGATTAACTAATTTAATTTAAACAGAATTTTATGATAGCTGTATGGTGGCCCAAGAACATAAACACATCTAGCTGTCTGTCTGGTAGTGGTACATTTTACAAGTCTAAGAATTCTTATGTTTTGTTTGTAAAAATAAGTTACATAAACCTGCTGAGCTGTTTTCCAAACCTGAGATACTCCAAAGAGAATATATAAACAGATCTTACAAGAGTATATATATATATATATATATATATATATATATATCTCGTGTGTGTCAACCTGGTTCCATAATATGGTTACATAAAAATATGAACATAGCCAAGGTGTGTTGTTGTCCTAATCTTCTGAGAGACTGAAAAAAAAGCAAATATTTTTTAGTGAATTAAACTGAGTCAGCTTATCAAAATAGTACTATCTTATTAACAAATTCAATTATAAAATCAGCTGCTCCCTGTAAAATTAAAAAAAAAAAAAGACTACTGTACTTGGTGCAAGAGTAAGAAGAATGTTCTGAGGGAAAAAAAAAAAAACCAACCAGAGCAGTTTGTCTAAAGATGCTGATTTAATAATCAGCTTTCACTAGATCTCAGAGATAAAAGTGTCCTCCCACATGCTCAGTTTCCTACCTAAATTACATCTTTTGGAGAGTGTAGTGTTCTTTCTATTAAAGGAGCTTCGTTTTTTCTTTTTTCTTTTTAGATTTTGTTGATTGTTCCACTATACTAGACTCTTTCACATCTTTTGCTGATTTATCTTCTGGTTTTCACTTAATTTTTTTCTTCTGGTTTCTTTCTGGTTTTTGCTTAATTTTTAGTTCAATTTTTTCATTTTTTAAAAATGTATGGAGCTAGTAGGAAGACTAAAAAAGGGAAAAGTAGGAAATCCATCACTTTTTAAGTGTTTCAGAAATAGCAATATTGTCCAGCCATCAACCTGCATGGTCATGCATCACTCATAGGCTATCTGCAGTTTGCTTGATACATTTACACAAATCTGGATACATTTAGAGGAAATATAAAATTTCTGTATTTACCTATCTTCAAATATGTATTAAATAAGAACAGATGTAAAACAGATTAAATTTATTAATCATATATATTTATTTTTATAATACAAAAAAGGTATTTAGAAAACTAAGGAGTAGAATAATACAGTCCTCCAGAGGACTCTGTCAGCAACATCTGTATACCTTGATGAAATAAATTATATTAAAGTATTTAAACTTCTATGGGATGGACGTTCAGTAATTAAAGTTCTCTGTTAAGAATTTTATCCTTTAAAAAAGTCTGATGATTCTATTCTACACCTGGCTAATTTATACTTCTTTTTCTTTTCTTCTCTAATGTCTTTTTATAGTATTATAAAACTACCTTTTCATTTTGTCTCTCACCACATATCACCTTCAAAATTCCTTTTAAATTACATCTCTGTTTTTCAGAACTGTAAACATGATAATCTCCAGTGTAATTTTGAACCTCATCATGGTCACAGCAAGGCTGAAATATGTGTGCAAGATTAAACAGAAACATTAAAATATAAGGACATCTATTTCTTTACTGCCTACCAATCATAGACCCTATGATCCCAGGGGTATTATAATAGTCAGGAATATTAACAATTAAAATGCCAAAGTAATCTGGAAATTTTTCACGAAACATTCTGAGATTTACTGGTGCACATATTCAGCAGTTAAATCGTTTAATATGTAAACACATCAAACTTAATTATAAAAAGAAAGTAAGTTCCATAAATCACAAGTCTTTAGGAATAATCTTTGATAACTAAAATATGCATATACCTACTTTATTTTAAATTTCTTAATTTAGATCATTGATTGTTTTTTTTTTTTTGTATTTTCAAACCAGACAGCCAAATAAATTATTTTCATTTTATTTTCTAGATGGTCAATTTTCTGTTGTATTGAACTCATTATTTGATAGTATAAGGCATATTTGGGGAAAAATGTAAAAACAGTGAACAATTACAGAGAAAATGAGGTATATATATCATTACACTAAAAAAGCAATCAGAAGTTGCAAAATTCTTGACTTAACAAGAATCAGAAATCACAGCATTTTTGCACTGAGTTATCTTGTAACTATTGATAAATGTTGTGCATGCCATAATCAAAAAAGACACCTTATTTCATTCTGCATTACTCTTTAAAATCTATCCAACTGTAACCTAAATAAAGCTGCCTTCCAGCTACAGCTTTAAGGCCTATCTCAGCCCATGAGCGGAAAACAAATTCAAATTCAATTCTTGAAAAGGAAAATCTTTAAAGAAGGTCTTCAGAAGACATGGTGACTAATGAATTACATTACATATCACCCAAACACATTACTTAAAAATCTGTTTTGATGTCCTTTCCTATCAAATTTCTGTTCTGCAGGGCTGTCAGTTAAGTCTCTCATCTCAAACTTTTCACCAGTACTAGGTTTTTCTTTTTCTATTCCTTTAGTTTTCTAAAACTTTCTTTCTCGACCTCTACTGTTTGTCTCTCTTTAATTCCCCCATTCTATCCCTTTTTCCTTCCCAGCTTCTATCACTCCACCCATTATCCTTATCAGCATAAGAAAGGTAGCACAGCAAATCTGGAAAGATGGTACATATTTGCATACAAGAAGCTGAGGGGAGAGGTTGAAAAAATCACACTCTAATATTTCGTGTCCTATCACATAAATGAAAGCATTTGCACTCACAGAGAGTATGAGTTCTGCCTTTCCCTCACCTGAAAATTAAGTTCTTTGGAAAGTGATTTTGGAATGGATCATGATCCTTTCCTAAGACTTCAGCAAAAGAAGTTTATTATGAATCTTTAAAAATTAATATTCTAAAATTCAAAAACTGTCATTATAAACTAACAGTTAGTATTCATCTTTATATTATCAGAGATTAGAAGATGTATCATTCCTTTTATTCTGAGCACCGTAACTTTTCCAATGTCAAATTCCATGAAGTAGAAGGATTCATATCACTTCATGTTCAATCAAGAAATATTTTAATACTTTTCATATGAAGGCTGCAAAAGGTAGAGGAGTAAACTGGGTAAAATTGACAGTATTCTTCCATCAGGACACCAGGCACTAAAGTCATCTAACTTTTGGTTTTCATGATCAACATTTTTAACAACTTTTCAGTCTGTATAAGATTCATCAAAGGCAGTATATGATATAGTTCAGTTTAATAAATATTGATGGAGAATTCCTATATGCATAAAATTTTACTGCAAAGATAAGTTTGGCTGTAGTGTCCTTGCCTACAAGTAACTCTCAAGTTTAACATTTAGAGGTTTTATTTTCATTGGTGGCTTCGGTTACCATGTCACTGGAGGTTAGATCTTTCCATTAAAAGTAAATAAATAAATAAATAGGAACTTGTCCAGTGTGAATTGGATTTGCAATTCCCTAGAGAAAGAAATATTTTGGACTTCACATTTTCATAGACTTCTTCCTAAACACCCCATACTCACTCTGGAAATCCTTACTGGGTTCTCTAAGACAGTTTCTCTTGCTAACCACTGATCTTCCTCAAGAGTTACAGATTTTTATTGTCCAGTGACAAACTTATTCTTATATGGATTTACTACCTCAAAGATGCCTCCAGTTAGAAAACATTAGCCTTTTGTTCAAAAGTAATTCTTGAGTAATCTCTTGCCCAAGTGAATCCACCAGTCTTAGCAAATGTAATAATAAGTATGAACTTATTGGTAGCATAAAGCCCATCCATTTAATAAGAGAAATAGATGATTGCTCATTATATCTAACACAGCATGGAAAAGAAAAACCTTACATTGCATAAAAGTTAATGTTTTATCTTTCTCTTACTGTTCCCTTAAGAATCAAGTATTAGGCAGGTGTTTTAAAGATTTCTTAGACTAAAATTAATTATTTTTGTTATAAAGGAAAAGAAAATGTAGCATAATATATATGACTTCAGGGGGGAGAAACGTTCCATAAAAGGTACAGGTTATTAAAATGTATTTTTAAATAATTCTCTTTTCCTAATAATTAGCTTCAAATTAACAATGAATTTATATACAATGTATAAAAATAATATATCTTAGCTTGAAAGGCTTGAGTTATTTGCTCCTAATTCAAAAGTTTTTGTTTGGTTGTCATTTGCTTTTTTGAAATTTTAGGATATATTGAAAGCTTATCTTTAGTTTTCCAGTGTTGATTCAAAATTACTGTATTTAAAAATACAACAAAAAAAAAATGAAAACTTTTCAATTACTAAGGGAGGTAAAGCACTGCTACATGAATAAACTTTACCTTTTAAAAAGGAATCTGGCAATTACAAAGTTTGGGTATCTCAGTGATATCAAGTGATTTTTGCACTTTCCCATTGAAAGTAAAGTTTCTTTTTAAACAAAACAAAGGAAGATTCTTGCTTGAATTTTCACACTGGTTAATCAGAGTACCAGATCTCTAAATCATTAAGATAACTTTTTATTTGTTTCATTATAGAGAAAAACCTCAAAGAAGAATTCCATTATTTTTAGACACAACTAATTCATTCTTACGAATAGCAAAAATATTAAAGAAAAATTACCTGATAGATGAGGATAAAAGATACTTCTTCAATGTAATATTAAGATGTGGTTTCTGGTTTTGATTAGAAAACAGAATACAAATTAACATTTCTGGGATTTTATTAGTTAAAGTCTTCTCTCAATTAAAACTCTGTTCTTATCTATATTTCTGTATTATTTGTAACCGCTGTCTGTCCTTAATTTTTCATAACTTATAAATTATCAATAATTTATTGACTCAATCAGAACATTTGAGATATAACTATAGATATAGAGTATTAAAAAGTAATAAAAGAAGGATAACCCTATTTCAGGAATTCCTATTTAGTTAACACTAGAGTCTCCGCCTCATTACCCCTCATTGAAGGAACTATCTTTATCCCCAAATAATACATTATTATAAAGAAAACTCTAAGGACATAAGAACCATCACTTTTTATATATCCAACTTAATTTTTATATTTTAGACATCAGTAACTGAAGAAAGATACTTTTGTTTTCATGACTTAAATATGAGCTTACATGAGAGGCAAATTGATGTGAACATTTCTATAGTTTTTCCACATTTATAGGTCATCATTCTTAGAACACTCTTAATTTGTCTCTGTTCTAGAAAAATCAGAGATATTGTTCAGCTTTTTGAAATCATGACAGTTAATAATTCTAGTTCATAAAGATGAGCAAACAATACACTTTTAAGATTTTTAGCTCATTTAAAATATCTTCTTCCATTGCTTTTATAATTAAAAGTCTCTTTTCCACATTTAGTAATTTGTAAAATAAACTGTATGCATTTAGATAGGAGATGTTTTCGTTAAATTTTCATTTAAACATATCTTCATTCACTTAATCAAAGAAGCCAGGACATAATCATGTTAGCTCATTTTTCATACAAAGTAGTAACTTTTGCTCTCTTTAGAATTCTCGTCTACCCAGTAATACAATTTTTAAAGTCATAATGAAGCTTTTTATTTAACTGTGCATGCTTTATTTATTGCCATATGCTATGTTTGTCTTTAAAATAAATCTGCTTAAAACTGTGGTCTTTAGAAGCTCTATAACAAAATCAGTGGCCACTTATTTGCTAACAAACTTGTAACTGAACAAGCTATTTTTTCTGTCTACATGATTGATGTGAGCATTGTTAAATTTAACTTATTTAAATATCCATTAGCATATTATCTAGAGCTATTATTGCACTATCCTCTTTAAAGCAATGCTGAATATCATGAACAATATTATAATAAACAATGATTGGGGTTTTTTTAAATTTCTGCACTGCATGGAAAGTAAGATTTAATGTGTATAAATGTTTGTTGTTGAAGTTTTGAATTTACTTTAATGTGCTTTTTCTTCCCATGCCGTATAATTCTTCAAAGAAAATTGTATTAATATATTCATACTATGCAAAAATCTCATTTTTTTCTCACAAAAAAATGGAGCTTTGATATAATTTTAGCTTTTTTAGGCCTCTAAGAGTAAAAAGAAATCAAAATGTGAAATGAGAGCACTTTGGGAGGGGGAGCGGGCACAATACCTGAGCAGTACTAACAAATATGAATATGAGTGACGTTTGATTTTAATTACTGTATGTGCTTGATTTCTGATACATTATTAATCATTTTGCTAATCACACTCCATCTTGGACTGTGACATTGAAACTTGAATATATATAGGACATAAATATCTTTGTGATACTTTTCATAAATTATACTTAGTTTTAATTTTGTGTACAGTGAAAATGTGGACAGTTTAATTTTGAATTTTGAAGGAATAATTGTTAACTAGGAGTCTGTATTTCCTAAAATGTTATGTTATACCTGCTACAGTGACCTCATTTTTAAAAAATTGGAGGCAGAGCACGGATGCAGAACATGGCAACAGACTATGTGCCATTAAAACTAAGGAAAAGACTAAAAGGTAATATAATACAAAGAGCAGTTTATTTTTAAATTGGTACTTATCTCATTTTAAAAAAACTTAGAAAAGAGTGAATAAAAATTGTCAAGTGACTCTTACTGATAATTTTGAAACTAAAATGCATTTTGAGGTTAACAATCTCTAATATAAATAAGTTCACCAATAGTTGATAACATATATTAATATATAAAATTAGAAATAAATTTTCAGAATATCAAAAATGGGAAAGGTTTATTTTTAAAATGTTTATTAATAGGCCTAGTGATCACAATTCTTAACATTTCCACACTATTAATCCTTTTGATTTCTAAGACATATCTAATCGAAGAATTTGCCAAAATTCAAAATACACTGAATATTGGACTGTCATAGCACTTTAAATATATTAATAAACTATCCTATGAATAATTAAGATTTTTTTCTTGTTATTTATAAATGTAAAAACAGTATATATAAGATGAAAAGGAGTTGTCTTGAAAATGTCTTTTAGCATCGACTTATGTTTTTTAAGCAGTTATATTAATTTTATACATAGTTTTAAATGTTTAAAAATATGGTACTTACATATTAATTTTGTCATACATTTTGATCTTTTAAATTGTCAAAGAATTTGAAACTAATGTCATAGCATAATGGCTATAAGTTATTCTTTTTGAAGTTTTTAAAAAATCTAATATTGGTCAGATATCCCATAAATTTTGCTGAGGAAAGCCATCTCTTACTTTCTCATGAATGGAAACACAAAAAGGAAATTCTCCATTAGACTTAGTGAATTAAAAATGGTAAACATTTATTTTTCATAGTTACTTTTCACTGCTATTTATTGTTTAAAAAATTTTACCATATGGGATGCTTCAAACAAGAGTGAAAAGCCACTCTATTTTTATATCATCTACTTATTTGTTTCAGAGTTTCTAAAAAACACTTTGAGAAAACAAAATATTCTTTCTCCACTTCATAACCCTGATCACTCTACCATTAAATGCAATAGTAAAGTATCCATAATTTAATGTAAACAATAACACATCAGTCAAAGCTCAGTGTTCTTTATATATACAAAATATAACAAAAACAACAATTAAAGGAGGTCATGTCTGTTTACTGTTCCAAAATTATATAATTCCCAAATTTTAAAATAAGCATACATACCTATTTACTGATTTATTTTAAAATTTATTTATCTGTAAATCCATTCATTCAACTAATATTTATTGAACACTAACTACCATGTACCAGTGTCCTGTTCTAAGCACTGAGGATACATGGTGACCAAGACAAGAAAAGTTTCTGTCTGATGGTATTGACTTTGTAGTGGTAAAGACACACAGTAAAGAAATAGTGATGCGTTGTGCTAGTAATTGAAAATGTTACATAGTATGATCATACCTTCTTTATATTAAGTGGTAAGGGAAATTTTCTCTAAGAACATGGTTTTTTTTTTTTTTAGTTGAAGTCTCACTTTGTCGCCCAGGCTGGAGCACAGTGGCACACTCATGGCCACCCCAGCGTCGACCTGCTGGGCTCAGGCAATCTTTCCTCCTCAGCCTTCCAAGTAGCCGGAATTACAGGCAAATGCTACCACGCCTGGCTAATTTTTTTTATTTATTGTAGAGACGAGGTCTCACCA
Source organism: Tarsius wallacei (assembly GCA_963574415.1). Taxonomy (NCBI): domain Eukaryota; kingdom Metazoa; phylum Chordata; class Mammalia; order Primates; family Tarsiidae; genus Tarsius; species Tarsius wallacei. The sequence goes on from CAUYQG010185471.1 coordinate 13,439, forward strand.
ACTTGACCAGGCTTGCCTCGAACTGTGGACTTAGGAGAGGACCTGGCATTTTAAACTGATATCTGAAAAACACAAAGGAATCAGCTGTGATAAGATTCCAGGAAAGAACATTTTGGCTAGAAAGAACAGTTAATGAAAAAATTTCAAGTGTTTGAGAGTAGAGAGAACAGTGTTCTTGGTACACAGTAGTTGAGGCAGAGAGAGGCAAAAAGGAGATAGGGCCAAAGAATATGTATGAGGCTACTGAGTAAGTAAGTAAGTAAAGTAGGGTAGAAGTAGTGAAGATGGAGAGAAGTGGATGGATTTTGGATATGTTTGAACACAGGGCTTGCTAATGGATTGTGGATGAGGGATGGAGAAAAAAAATCAAAGATAAATTTTGCATTTCGGGAATGAGCAACTGAAGTTAAGGAGGCGCAGATTTGGAGGAAAAAGAAATCAAGTTTGGTTTTAGCCACATAATGCCTGAGATGTCTGTTAGATACTCCAATAGAGACATCAAGTAGACAGTTGCCTATAGTAGTTACAAGGAGCAATCAAGAAGGTCAAGATTTGGAAATCATCAGTATATACATACTATTTAAAGTTGTGAAATCACCTAGGAAAAGGTTGTGGAGAGGTAGGCCTAGGATTGAGCTCCAGGGCATTTCCATGTTTAGAATTTAGACAGAGAATTAGAATCCAACAGAGGAAGTTGAGGAATATACAGTAAGGTAAAAAAAAAAAAAAAAAAGAAAGAAAAAATGTAGTTGGCCATCTAGATCAAATGCTTTTAAGAAACCAAGATTAGAACCAAAAAATGGCTATTGGATTTGGCAACATGGAAGTTACTGATGACCTTGACAAGGGCAATCTCCATGAAATAGTAAAATTAAGGACTAACTCAAGTGGATTAAGAAGAGATGTAAGGAAAGATTAGCCTGATGTGGTGGCGAAGTATTCCTGCAGTCCTAGCTGAGACAAGAGGGTTGTAACTTGAGCCCAGGAGTTCCAGGCTGCCTTGAGCTGATTGGGTCACTGAATTCCAGTCTGAGTGACAAGAGAGATCCTGTCTCTTAAAAAAGAAGAGATGTAAGGAAAGAAGGTGGAGCCAGTATCTGTAAACAACTTTTTAAAGAAGTTCTGTTGTAAAAACAGCAAGAGAATAGGACAGTAGCTGGAAAAAGATATGGAGTCCAGAGAGGTTTTTTATTTGTATTTTAGATAAAAGATGCTAGAGTACATTCATATACTAAGGAGAATGATTTGACAGAAGGAAAAAATTGATTATGCAAGAGAGAGGAAAATTATGAGTTGTGGAGGGAGGGGTTAGGATTCAGAGCACAAGTAGGTTAGTTTTTGATAGAAGCAGGGTCATAGAACTCCAATGAGAGGGAAGGCAGAGTGTGTAATATGCAGATAGGTTGGTAGATTTGTGGTAGAAAGGTAAGGATGTCACTACGTGAGTAGTTTTATTTTACCGAGAATCAGATAAAAGTCAATATGAGGGGTGGGAAGGGAGTCTAAGTTGAATGAGAGATGTGTGAGTAATTGCAGAGTGGGAAAGTGAACATATATAGGAGTATATATATATATATATATATATATATATATATATATATACACATTTATACATGTATATATAGATACACACATAGTCAAAGGGTATTTGTGTATATGTAATACATAATAGCAAAAAATCTATTGTTTAAAATGTTAAAGGCATCTTCATTAAATATTTGTGAGACACCTTACAGACGATCTGACCTCTGAATACTATGCTGTCGTAGGACTCTGATAATGAGTCCTTTTCTCCATAATGTAGAGATTAAGTGAGGACTTCTCGATGCCATAGATACTACTCATGTTTTCTTGTTTATTTTTGTCTATTACAGATTAAAAGGCAGAAACATTTTATAGCTAGTCTGTTATACTTCAAGACCTATGAAAATTAAAATCAACTTAATCCTGAAAGATGTGTATTGTATCTGTCACTTTTCCCAAACACTATTTTGGAGGGTATTGAGCTCCCATCTAAATACAAAAAAAAAAAAAAAAAGACAATCAGGAACTAGTCTTTCAGTACATAGTATTTTGTTTTCATATGAAAAACATCAGTACCTTCTGTCATTTAGGGAAAGGGAAAACACATGGGAAATAAAGTTGTTCTGTTCATTGTGCCCCTCCTTGTCCTATAGAAAGGATGTGATCTTTTAAGTGAGCTTGGAGCTTTATTTCTGGATATGTATGTATATCTCCGGATTGTATGTGATTCTATGTGTTGGAATTAAAAAATGCATAGTTATTCTTTGGATTTGATGTGATGTTAGATTGTGAACAATGGAATAAGATTGCTCTTCATTTTTTTGCTGTTCTAGCATAGCCAAAAATATAAACATATGCGTACATATAAATATGTATTTGACACTTTAAATATTCAAATGGCAACATCAAATTTTAAATGGTAGATGTTGACAATTGCAGTGCACTCAATCATAGTTGTAAGAATCTTTGTAGCACAAATCCTGAAGTTTATTAATTTCATACTAAATAGCATATTTATGTAAAATACCTAGATAACATCTGTCTAGGTTGAGACACTTAATCCATTATAGAGCTATATTTGACTAATAAAAAATTGCAGCAGAAAATATTTTCCCTTCCTATAAGTATAAATATGATTTTTTTAAAGTATCTTTGTAACTTGTCATAAAGCTACTTATCATTAAGGATTTAGCACTGTGCCCATCTACTCATATAAAAGGGGAAAAGATCTTTTTATGAGAAAAGGAAGTGCAGCACTGTATTTTTTTTCTCTTTGGTACTATGTCATCATTTAGAGCTTCAATATATGCCTCCACTCAGGTTCTTTACACAGCCTAAGTTCTCTTTCCAGTTGTCATCACAATATGGTAGAGAGATAAACAGAGCAAAGGGTGTTAACAATTGTACTGCGATCCTACCTATTGTCTACTTTACTACAGCAGTGAAGTAGTCCAGACTTATTTGAAGGTGGTATTGTTTTCATCTTACAAAAATCTACTATACTATTATGATGTTCCATGTAAATTTTCATGTGCTGGCATGCTTACAAGTTAATAGTGTTATAGAATGCTCAGCTCTCGATATGAGAAGTTGTTTGTGGTGAATTGCATAACATATGTCATCTATTTGCTGAAAGAATATGGTGTTTAGCAAAACTAACTGCTGAGCAACATAATAAGATTTTTGTACAAGGTACAAATTACTAATTATTGTATTTTATTTTTCTATGATTTTCCTAAGAGGCATTATCAGGGTCTTACAGATGGAGTAAGCCTGTTTATTAAAATATCTATTAGCAAATAAAAGTTACAGTTCTGGTGGTTGAATTTGTGCCTTTTTGTATTGTTATAATGATATATATATAATGTAACTTATTCTTAGTCTATTAAATCTAAATGCTCTTTAGATAATTTACTAATTCTGGATGCAAAAGCATAGTTGTAATTTTTCAAAATAATGTTATTAAGATCTAGACATAAATTCACAGAAATCACTATAAATAACTAGTACATATTTTTGTAGTGTTGCGAGATTCAAATGCATTAAATTGTTCGTTGCAGAGGTAGTACTGTACAGAAACTGCAGATGAAAAAAAAGACACACATTAACATCTAACTGTTCAAACACGGCTTTAGACCATCAATATTTATTCCAAAAACTTCCAATGAGTTATAAATCAGGGATTTTCTATATGCTTTTAAAAGCTGCTCGTAAGAAACACATTAAAGGCATCCTGAATCAATCAGAATAGTGCTGTATTCACTGTATCTCACTCCTATTTTTTAAATAATTTTCCTACTACAGTTCCAAAAGCCAGTATGGAATTAAAACTGGTAAGAAATTACCCAAAGCTCTCCTCTTGTATACGGGTATCTTAAGTAGCCTTAAGAAAATCACATGCCATTTTTAAAGGTTGTCATTCTCATAATAAAATGAAGAGAGTCAAACTAATTTCTTAAATCAAGTGGAACAACTATATGCTAATCCCTTGACTGTACTCTTGAGAGTAGTTTCAGCTGGCAAAGCACCAAAACAGCACATTCAACCTTGTGAAATATTTATGTTTTTCTAAGGTTGACATTTTCATGACTGGTATTTTCCAGATTGTGGGTTTCATGACCTCCATGTCATCTCAATAATAATAATAAAATGAGCCATCATATCAACTCTACGTACCAAAGATAACTATTTGCTTAGCTGATTTTTTTTGGTGAAAGAATGATCTATCTGACTAAGTTTACTGAAAAATTGGATCCTTAATCTACCCATAACTCATGTGTTTCCAGTTTTTTCAAATGTTTGAAGAGCTCAACCTAGAGGCAGAAAATATAAACTCCAAACTGGAAAAATTAAGTGTTCATGAAAGTTTTCTGGAACACAGTATCTCTGCTTATCTCTAAGGGAAAAAAAAAAGTTATACCCTGGCTATGAGCAAATTAGCTTTCATCTGTTGTCAAAGTGAGTGGCAACACCCAGGCATAGTGAAGAACGCCTCCTGTCAATGCAGTCAGGGTCAGAAGTTAAAGAACCACTACATTTAGATATTGGGTCAATGTTGTTCGAAAAATGAAAACTTCAGGGCAAAAGAAGACAGGACATTACTTATTGAACACTTACTATGTGCCACGCACTTATATTTCTGTTATCTTTTTAATACTCAAAACCACCATATGAGATAAAAGTATATTTCTGAAGGCGAGGACGATGAAGCACAGAGAAGGGTTAATCGGCTAAGACCACAAAGTAAGAAAGAATATATTTCCATACTGCATTTTTACAATGCACAATGCTTTTGGACACGATATACATCAGTAAAATATGTTTGTTTTGTTTTTGCCTTTTAACGGTCACTAGCCCAGAACCACTTGTTTTTTTCATTGTAAAAATAACATAACCACCTTTGAAAATTTGGAGAAGCTACAAAAGAAAAAGCACCTCCCTCCTACCATCGTCACTTTGACAGAATGTCTTCTCTTTTCTCACCCTCCTAGTCCATTTAATAAGCCAAATTCATTGGCAGGCCAAAGAACAGGTCGGTATCAAACATAACACTCGTTGGAAATTGGGGGGTGGGGGAATCTCATACCCACAACTAACAAGGGAAATGAAAACCTCTCTAGGACTAACGTTTAAGTCATGAAAGCCATTCACCCGGGGTGAGACAAGGCAGATTAAAAGGTTGACCAAAAAAAAAAAAAAAAAAAAAAAAAGCCTTGACCTTTAAATCAGACGGCATCTGCATGGAGTCTGTCCATCGGAAAACGCAGTAATAAAAATGGGGGGGGAGAAGTCTGAGGTCCACTTGTCCCGACGAGTATGAAATCCAAGTGCCATTTAAGAAGGTGGCTCACTTTAAGTATCGACTCTTCACGTCTCCCCTGACCACCTGCCGATTGGATTCTGGAGACTGTAATCTACTCACAGGAGATTATGCCTGGGGGAAACCTCTCCGGGAGACAGGACAGCTAAGAAGCAGGAGGGCAGGCTGGCATCCTTGGCCGAGTCCAATGCCCTCCAACTTTTTACACCAGCCCTCTCCCCTCCCTCCCTGCACTCACAGCTCGGCCTCTCTAGGTCCCAGGGTCGGAGGCCCCTGAGAGCCCGGAGGAGGGGCGGTGCGACGCGCAGAGGGGCAACTCCGGGGCACCCACGCCCCGATGGGGACAGTCGGGTCCCAGTCGTTGCCAGCACGCAGGGTCGCGACGCCCTCAGCGCCAAATCGAGCGGGGAGCGGCGAGGGGACCACCCTCACCGACCGCACACGCACGCAGAGCACGCGCACCCCAAGCGCTTCCCAGCAGGCCCCGCGCGCGCCTACAACTCCCATCATGCCACACTCGGAGCCGCGAGGCTCCTCGCAGGCAATCGGCCGCTCACCCCAACCCTTGTGCGCACGCCTTCTTTCCTACAGCGTTCCTCGGCCGGCCTCTGGCCTTTCCCGGAGCTTTGCAACCATCCCAGAAGCTAGAGCGCGGCGGCTGACCCGCGAGAACCCTCCCCCCACCCAGAGGGCGTGGCCTCGGGACCGGAAGAGGCTCCTGTTGCCAAGGGAACGGCGCGTGCCAAGGCGCCTGCTCAGCCCCTGATGCTCTGGCTGATGCGGAGGCGGCGGTTCTCCCGACTTGTGGGGGCTGCTTTGCTCAGCACGGGAGATCTTTCCTATGGAGGCGTAGAGAAGAAGGCTGAGGCACACCCGCACCGGATTTCCATCCCAGAGACAGACACGAGCGAGTGCGTCCTTTCCTGCGTCTCGCCAACTCTCCCGGGCCCGCCCGACTAACCTCGAACAGCAGGTACCGCCCCGGCCCCGGTTTCGGTCGCCAGCGGCCACCCGGCCAGTAGCACCTTCCCCCGTCAGTTTTTTTGCTCTTTCCCTCCCCGCGGTTAGTTGTTGCTAATGTGTGAGAGTGAAAACGACGTGTGCTGATGCGGTTGGTGATAGGGGCCCTAGAAAACGTTACTGAACTGGTCTGGGCGAGTTTTTGTTTGTTTGTTTGGCTGGTTTTTTAACATTGCCCAACTTGAACCTCTTTAATTTGGTGTGCGTGTGTGGAAAGTGTCATTGGAATGTCAGCATCGGGAACTGAGAGCCGAATGTTTATTTAGAGTGGTAGGAGTATGCAATGATTCAGTCAGCAAGCACGTTTAAAGTTTGCAGAGTACCATTCGTGATGTTTTCTCTGCCCGACCACTCTCTCATTCTCTCTCTGCGGCTTACCTTCTTAGCTATTGACTGTGGATAACATCCTAATTCTTCTGGACTTTTCCCGGCAACATGTAATCCTTTAGGAAACAGTTTCTCAGAGAACGGCCAAGAGAATTTGGCTGGTGTGCAGGGAAGGGTACAGTAAGATAAGAAATTGGAAAGGTCGATTCAAGCCAGATTGTGAACAACCTTAAAATCTATGCTTGGAAGTTTGAACTTTATTCTGAAAGGCAGTAGTTTCCATAGTGACTGCACATAAGAAATACTGTGTAGCTTTTGCAGTTTCTGACCTCTTTCTCAAAAATTCTGATTCAACAGTTGGTTCCAGAGTGCAACCAGGGTTGAGAATCATGGCCATACTAGTAGGACTGCAGAAAACAATTGTATCCCCCACTGTGCACTTATGACATAGTCAATAGATGTTGAGTGGCTTGAACTATCGTTTATTTTATTCATTTATGCACGCAGAAAGTAAACTTGTAGAAGGAAAATTACAGTTACCAAAAACTAGAAATGTATATAAAGCTATATGATAATTGTTCATAGGGCAACTGCAATAAATGTGATTACATCTTGTAGAAAAACTGATGTCCCAAAATATTTTAGTAACAAGAATCAGGTGTTTGGTAAGCCATGAAAAGGCATAGAAAGTCACAGTACAGGGTACTTTGAAAGATAAATATTCATGCATCAGGCTGTAGATTATTAGAAGGGGAAGATGTGGGAAGGGATCTATTTTTTTTAATGTGTTCAGAATTGTATGGAAAATGGAAAACAAGTGATAAGCATTTATATCAGTATGTTTACTGCAGTAAATAATGTGAGAAATAGCAAATTTACTTTGAACTATAATGGTCTGTGTGAGTTGTTTCATGATATTAGAAGGTTAATTTAAAATAGATTCTACAAATGCTAGTCCCTAAGCTGAGATTTAAAAGAATGGATTGAATAAGATTTGAATCTCTAATACAAGGAAAAAATAGATTCAAATGGCACAAATGGAAGTACCTGAGGTCAAACAAACCTTTGGGTAAGACAAATGTGACTGTTATAGGCCCACCCTTGGGGGTTTTCTGCATATCATTGGAATTCAATATTGAAATTTTTATCCATAATGATCTCCCAAGAGGCCTCAGCAAAATGTCAATTGTGCAACCCACTTTCAGATACAGTTTTCTTGGAAGCCTGTTATTAGTCAAGTTGCTGCAGCCTCACATTCTAAGGTATGGCCTTGCTTGGGTGGTATGGGATAAAGAATACTGAAGGAATTGTAATATAACAGTCTTGTGGAACCTTAGATGGAGATGATGGGAATAAGTCAATTTAATGAAATTAGTATTTAGAGAACTGTGAAAATGAATATGCAGAGAGTCATGGGGTATATTTGGTACACAAGTATATTGTGGCTGGTTCTGCAGAAGTTGAGGGCTGGCAAAAGGGATGTCTCTGTCCTCCTGCCACATAGTCATGTTTTGAGGAGTGATGGACTCAAAATGAACTCCTTTGAAAAGTTTAGTTTGGAAACTTGAAATGTAAATTAAACAGTACTTTAGATGAATATGAATAACCATAAAGTTACCACACAGCATGCAATATGTCCACAACGGTTTTATTTGACTAAGATACACTCCTATCTTTGGATTGCTGTTGGAAGTTTTTTAAAGTTTGCATTAAAAATAATTTTTCATCCTTAGATTTGATAAAAATTGAACAAACAAAATGAACACTTCAGGGACAAATTAGCAAAGAAACTTTTACAGTTTTTGAAAACACTAAATACAATATATGTATTTTCTTATTTTATATTGGTATGATAAAGTTCTTTTAAAACAACAGTAGATGTTTAAGATAAGTTACAGTTAAGAAAACAGATATCTGGTAAAGTTCAGTAAAATTGTGTATGTGTGTGCATAACCTTCTTCCCAAACAAATTTGTGGTGATTTACAAACATAGACATAAGGGAAAAAGGGCCATAAGGCTAAGTATTTCAAGATTCTTCGCTTCTACTGATAGAAAACCCTGACCAAACTGGAAGTAGTCAAACAAACAAACAAAACAGTGAGTTTATTATAACTTCATATTATTGCAAAATATAGCAGTGGGGCTGATTTCATAAAAAGTTTTAGTCAGAGGCTCAAATGCTGTAACCAACATCTCAGGGTTTCTCTACTTTTCTGGTCTGCCTTCTACTTTCTAAGCTTTGGCTTCAGACTCTACGGGAACTCTATTGCCTGCACCATTGCAGGTATCATGTGGAGTCTGCCAGTTATAATACCTGAAAGTATCTTGATCCTTTCAGGTATTATAACTGGCAGACTCCACATGATACTTAGGCTGCCCACGTTTTCTTTTAAATATTATGAATTACAGTGAGAAATGTAGTTATTGCAAAGGCATTATTCTGTGTTGCCAGGTATTATTAGCTGCTAATCTGCATATCAGTTAAGGCTCCTTTCTGGTAATCAGCTTATGCTCTGTTTACTAAGTGCAAAGCTACATTGACATAGTTTTCACACTATCATTGTGTGTCTTTAAATTACTGATTTTTTAATACATGTACCAATATTTCTCATACTTAAGGTGCCTCTGGGTAATAAATGTTTTATTCTGACTTGCAGCTGCTTTGTGAATATCATAGTATGGGATTACTAGACAAACTTTCGGGTTTGCTTGGCCTGAAGAAGAAGGAAGTTCATGTTTTGTGCCTTGGGCTGGATAATAGTGGCAAAACAACAATCATTAACAAACTCAAACCTTCAAATGTAAGTATTTTTGTTAGATGCTTTATGTAGTTTCTGGTACTAGAGAAAGTTAATATGCAGAATTATTTTGTTTGACATTGTAACTTCATATAGTCAAGTCATGAAATTCTGTTAATCTTGTTGCAACTTTAAGTATCGGTTAACCATAATTTGCAGTGTATTTTATGTATTAATAGATAAATCTTGATTGTGAAACTAGAATATTCTTTTTAAATGACTTTTTTTCCCCACAAGATCCTCACAAATTTGCTGAGGTTGCTTTTAAGGTTGCATTGCCTTCTTTTTAGTTCCTTCTTTACAGAAGGTGCAAAACAAAGAGAAAGAAGAACCAATTTTATAGGTTTTATGGATAATTAGACAATTTTTCCAAAAATGTGTTATGCATACTAGTAAGAGTAAGCAAGATTATTTTAAGCAATGTGTATGACCATTTTATTTTAATAACTGAAAAATATATAAAGCTAGCACATTCAACATACGATGTAAAAGTTAATAAAATAAAATGAAATGAAGATGTAAAAGTTAGACTCAGGTTCTGCTATGTATAAAGTGAACCCACCTAACAGTGCTTTTCTAATTTCTAGTACCATTTCCTGAGCCTTAATCTTAAGACCACTTTCCTGTCTTTTTTTTCCTGTCTTATAAGAAAAATTGACCTCCAAGTCCTGAAAACAAAGTAATTTATTTCTTCTTGTTGTTGCTAAAAGCCAAGGGCCACTTGAAATGGGACTTCTTAAAGGCTTCCAAAGCTCTGTCACTCAGGTGTAGGTATAACCCTTGGTTCTTTTCTACTCTGAGTCCAAGGAGAGTCTTCTGTGAGCTTACATCCACTATGGAACATTATCTTTTGTTAATTAAATGAATTAATTATAGAAATCTACATCTCTCTGATAGGAAATACCTTGCAAGAAAATTGTACATTTTATTTTATAGTAAAGTTGGTTTTGTGTGTGTGTGTGTGGATAAAATCAAGTATTTCCTGGACCCAAAGTGGTTTTTTTTATTAAGCTGCCCTAATGTTTGTTTATTGTTAATATACTGAATTTACTGGCATTTTCTAAATTGAATAGGAGGAGAAGGAGGACATCTTAGCCAGATCCTTCTTTTCAAGACTCTGGTCTTAGCTGTCATTTTTGTTACAGATATGTTTTGTATACCTTTGTCTTAAAATTCCAGTCTTTTCTCCAACTTGCAAGTACACATGCCCTCATTGTCACATCATCCAGTTTTAGATTCCTTTTTTATTGATACATAATAGTTGTATATATTTGAAGAGTACATATAATATTTTGATAACATTCATACATTGTGTAATAATCAAATCAGGGTAGTTGGAATAGCCATCACTTCAAACATTTATCTTCCTACTGGGAACATCTGAATTCTTCTAACTATTTTGAAATGTACAGTAAAATGTTGTTAATTATAGTCAACACAACCACTGAACTAACTAGATGCTACTCCTCTTATCTAACTATATTTTCATAACCACTGATAAACCTCTTCATCTCTATCTTTCCCATATCCTTCCCAGCCTCTGGTAACCACCAGTGTGCATTCTATTTCTATGAGATCCACTTTTTTAACATCCCATTTATGGGTGAAAACATGTGATATTTGTCTTTCTGTGCCTGGCATATTTCACTTAACATATTGACCTTCCGTTCCATCCATATTGCTACAAATGACAGGATTTCATGCTTTTTTATAACTGAATAATATTCAGGTGTGTGTGTGTGTTTGTTTTCTTTTGTGTGTGTGTGTGTGTGTGTGTGTTTGTTTTCTTTTTTCCTCTACCCATTCATCCACTGATGGATACCTAAGGTTGATTCTTGGCTATTGTAAATAGTGCTGCAATAAATATGGGGTAGCAGATATCTCTTTAGTATATTGATTTCTTGTCTATGGTTGTGTACTTAGCAGTAGAATTGCTGGGTCATATGATAGTTCTATTTATAGTTTTGTGAGGAACCTCTATGCAGTTTTTTCTAGTGGCCATACTAATTTGCATTTTCACCAGCAGTGTATGAGAGTTCCCCTTTCTCCACATTCTTGTCAGCATTTATTATTTTTTGTCTTTTTGATAAAAGCCATTCTAACTGAGATGAAATAATGTCTGATTGTGGTTTTGATATGCATTTCCCTGATAATTCATGAAGATGAGCATTTTTTTATATACTATTTAGCCATTTGTATATGTGTTTTGGGAAATGTCTATTTAGATCTTTTACCCATTTTTTAATCGGAGTGGTTTCTTTAAATATTGAATTGAATTCCTTATACATTCTGGCTATTAATCCCTTATTAGAAGAATAGTTTGTAAATAATTTCTCCCATTATGTAGGTAGTCTCTTCACTTTTTTGTTTCCTAGCTTGATATAACCCCCTTTATCTATTTTTGCTGTAGTTGCTGTGCTATAGAGGTCTTACCCCCAAAATCTTTGCCCAGACCAATGTCCTGAAGGATTTCCCGTATGTTTTCTTCCAGTGGTATCATAGGTTCAGGTCTTAGATCTGTGTCTTTAATCCATTTTGGTTTTTGTGTATGGTGAGAAATAGAGGTCTAGTTTCATTCTTCCGCATTTGGTTATCCAGTTTTTCCAGCACTGTTTCTTGAAAAGTGTCCTTTTCCCAGTGTATGTTTGTTCTTGGCACCTTTGTTGAAAATGATTTAGTTGTAAATATGTGGATATATTTCTGGGTTCTCTATTCTGTTCCATTGCTGTGTATGTCTGTTTTTATGCTAGAACCGTGCTGTTTTGGTTATTATGGCTTTGTAGTGTATTTTGAAGTCAGGTAATGTGATACCTCCAGCATTGTTGTTTTTGCTCAATATGACTTGAGTTATTTGGAGGCTTTTGTGATTCCATACAAATTTTAGGATTATTTTTCTATTTCTGTGAAGAATGTCATTGGTCTTTTGATAGGAATTGCATTGAATCTGTAAATCACTTAACATAGTATAGACATTTTAACAATATTAATTGAGCATGAGATACAGGTTTCCATTTTTTTGTGTGTCCTCTTAGTTTCTTCATCAGTGTTTTATAGTTTTCATTGTAGAGAGATCTTTTACTTCTTTGGTTAAATTTATTCCTAGACATTTTATATTTTTTGTAGTTATTGTAGATGGGATTGCTTTCTTGATTTCTTTATCAGATTGGTCACTGTTGCTATATATAAATGCTGCTGATTTTTTGTATATTAATTTTGTGTCCTGGAACTACACTGAATTGATTTATCACTTCTAACAGTTTTTTGGTGGAAAGGTTTTTCTAAATATAAGATCATGTCATTTGTGAGCAAGGATAATTTTACCTCTTCCTTTCCAGTTCTGATGTCCTTTATTTATTTCTCTTGCCTAATTTGCTCTGGCTAGCACTTCCATTACAGTATTTAATTAAAAAGTGGGCATCCTTTTTTTGTTCCAGAGGTTAGAGGAAAGACTTTCAGTTTGCCTCCTTCAGTATGATGCTAGCTATGGTTTTGTCATAATTGCCTTTATCATTTTGAGGTATGTTTATTCTAACCATTTGTTGAAACTTTTATCGTAGAACGTTGATTGTTATCAAATGCTTTTTTCAGCATCTATTGAAATGATCACATGGTTTTTGTCCTTTATGTTAATGTGATGTATCATGTTTATTGATTTGTACATGTTGAACCACCTTATATCCCTGGGATAATCCCACTTGATCATGGTGAATTATCTTTTGATTGTGTTATTATATTTAGTTTGTTAGTATTTTGTTGAGGATTTTACATATATATTTAGTGGGGATATTGCCCTGTAGTTTCTTGTTTTGTTTTGTTTTGTCCTTGTCTGGTTTTTATATCGGGGTAATTCTGGCCTTGAAAAATGAACTTGGATGTATTTTTTCTCTTCAGTTTTTTTGGACTAGTTTGAGAAGAATTGATATTAGTTCTTTTTGTTAAATGTCACTACTCATTATTGGTCTGTTCAGGTTTTTTTGTTGTTGTTGTTGAGTTGGAGTCTCACTCTGTTGTTCAGACTGGAGTGCAGTGGCTGCTCCCGGCCACTGCAGCCTCCACCTGCTGGGCTCTGGCAATCCTTCTGCTTCAGCCTTCCAAGTAGCTGGAATTACAGGCGCACGCTACCATGCCCAGCTAATTTTTGATTTATTGTAGAGATGAGGTCTCGCCAAGTTACCCGTGCAGGTCTTGAACCTGCGGGCTCAGGCAGTCCACTCACCTTAGCCTCCCAAAGCTCTGGGATTACAGACTGAGCCACCGAGCCCAGCGGTTTTTTGTTTTTTTAATGGTTCAATCTTGGTAGGTTGTATGTGTCCAGGAATTGATCAGTTTCTTCTAGGTTTTCCAATATGTTTGTGTGTAGATGTTCATAAGAGTCACTAATAATCATTTGTACTTCTGTGGTATCAGTTCTTTCTCTGTTTTTGTTTCTGACTTTATTTGGGTCTTCTTTCTTCTTTTCCTAGTAAGTTAACCGTTTGTTGGTATTTGTCTTTTTTTTTTTTTTTTTTTTTTTTTGAGTCAAAGACTCACTCTGTCGCCTAGGCTGGAGTGCAGTGGCATGCTCACAGCCACCACAGCCTTGACCTGCTGAGCTCAGGCAATCTTTCCACCTCAGCCTATCTTTCCACCTCAGCCTTCCAAGTAGCTGGAACTGCAGATGTGTGCCACTGCACCCAGCTAAGTTTTTGGTTGATTATAGAGACGACAAGGTCTCACCAAGTTGCCCATGCTAGTCTCAAACCCGTGGGCTCAAGCAATCCTCTCGCCTCCACCTCCCAAAGTGCTGGGATTACAAGTGTGAGCCACCATGCCTGGTGATATTTATCTTTTCAAGAAGCCAGTTTTTCAGTTTGTTCATCTTTTGTACTTTTTTTCTGTTTCAATATTATTTATTTCTGCTCTGATGTTTATTATTCCTTTCCTTCTGCTAATTTGGGGTTTCGTTTGTTTTTTTCTGGTTCCTTGAGGTACGTTGATAGGTTGTTTATTTGGAGTCTTCCTACTTTGTGATATAGAAGTTTATTGCTACAAACTTCTGTCTTAGTAATGATTTTGCTGTATCCCATATATTTTGGTATATTAAGTTTCCAATATTATTTGTTTTATAAAATATATTAATTTTCTTCTTAATTTCTGCATTAACCCAATCATCATCCTGGAACATGTTGTTTAATTTCCATGTGCTATGTAGTTTCCAAAGTTCCTCTTGTTATTGTTTTCTAATTTTATTCTATTGTGGTCAGAAAAGATATTTGAAATTATTTTGACGTTTTTGAATTTCTTGTGACTTGTTTCATGGTCTAACATATGGTCTATTCTGGACAGTGTTCCATGGGTTGAGAATAATGTTTATTCTGCAACTGCTGGGTGAGATGTCCTGTAAAATGTCTGTTAGGTCCACTTGGTTTAGAGTGCAATATAAGTCTGATATTTTTGTTGTTGATTTTGCTGTCTAGATTATCTGTCTATTACTGAAACTAGAGTGTTGAAGTCACTATTATTATATTGTAGTCTGTCTCTTCCTATATTAGTGGTTGCTTTATATATTTGGGAACTCCAGTATTGGATGCATATATATTTATAATTATCATATCTTTATTATGAATTCACCCCTTTATCATCACATAGTGACCTTCCTTTCCTCTTTTTACACTCTTTGACTTATAGTCTAGTTTGATACACTTATAGCTACTTCTCTTTTTTTGGTTTCCATTGTATGGAATTTCTTCTTCCATCCTTACATTTTTAATCTATGTGTATCTTTATAGATAAAATGAGTTTCTTGTAGGCAGCATATATTTAGGTCTTGTTTTTATCATTTTGTTTTTATCTATTCAGCCACTCTTTTTTAATTGAATAACTTAGTCCATTTACATTTAATGTTATTATTGATAGGTAAGAACTTACCATTACCATTTTGTTCCTTACTTTGTGGTTGTTTTTTACTCTTCTCTTTCTTTCATCTTTTCTTGAGGAAATGGTTAAGTGATGATTTGGGGGGCAGGTTAAGTCGTTTACTCTGGTTACCCCGACTGGAGTACAGTGGCACCATCATAGCTCACTGCAGCTTCGACCTTCTGGGTTCAAGCAATCCCCCCACCTCAGTAGCTGGAACTATAGCCATGTACCCTCATGCCCAGCTAACTTACTTATTTTTTGTAGAGATGAGGTTTTGCAGTGTTAATTAGACTGGTCTCAAACTCCTGGGCTCAATCAGTCCTCCTGCCTCAGCTTCCCAAAGTGCAGTCGGCAGGTTGGCAATATTTTTCTTTTTAGCACTTTGACTATGTTGTCCCACTGCCTCATGGCCTGTATGGTTTCTGCTGAGAAGTCTTTTATCAGACAGATCAGCACTCCTTTTTATGTTATTTACTTCTTTTCTCTTGCTGCTTTTAGTATCCTCTCTTTTTCCTTTGAGAGTTTGATTATTACATGCCTTGGGGTAATCTCATTAGAGTTGAATGTATGGCCATCCTGAACCTCAATATTTATATCCTTTTTTAGTTGTAGAAAGTTTTCTGTTATTTCTTCTTTGAATAAGCTTTCTACTCCTTGCTCTTTCCCAACTTCCTCTTAAACACCAGTGATTCTTAGCTTTGCTTTTTTGAAGTTATTTTTTATATCTTGTAGGCAGTCTTCATTCCTTTCCATTCTATTTTTTTTCTCTGTATATTTCCAAAAGTCTGTCTTTGAGCCTACTGGTTCTTCTGCTTGATCCATTCTGCTAGCAGCCTCTAATATATTTTTCAGTTTAGCATATGTGTTTCTCAGTTTCAGGATTTCTGTTTGATTTTTTAAATTATTATAAAAAGTATTATTATATTTTAAATCATTGTTAAATTTCTCTAAGTTTCTGAATTGCCTTTCTTTGTTATCATGGAGCTTGCTGATTTTTCTTAGACATGCTATTTTTAATTCTTGATATGGGAGATCACACATCATCATCTCATTAGAGTTGGTCACTGGCTTCTTGTTTTGTTCACTGGAATAGGTCGTGGTTCCCTGTTTGCTGTTATTTCTTGTGGTCACACGTCTTAGTCTTCACATTGAAAGATTGTTTATTCCAGTTTTTTTCTTTCTGGCTTATTTGGGTCCTTCTTGGATATGTTTGCTTAGAGGTTCTTTGCAGTTCACCTGTTAGATTTCTTTTAACCTAGTTCACGGCCTCCTTTTCAGAACTTAATGGTGCTTAAGCCAGATTTGTCTCAGCTCTTACAAATGTTCAGAACACTGCTCATCCCAGGTAGGGTAAGTCACAAAGGGGATAGATTCCCTTGGCTTTGTGGGAAAGCTAGCCAGGGTTTCCTGCCCAGTGGTTCTGTGGAGCATGTCACCTACAGCATGATGCTGCTTGAACTTTGCTTTGGGATCTCGGCATATTTCACTTCTTTGTTGCTTTGGAGACCACCTTACTCTCAGATTTGAGTTCTGGGATATTGCTGGTAATACTCTCAGCTCTGGACATTTGTTTTTGGTTTTCTTGGGGTAGGGAGTGGGCAGGGAGAATGGTAGTGAAGCCAGATTGCTTCCACTTTATTTTGGTGATGTCACTCTATAATTCTAATATTTAAAATAGTCTAAAATTGCTCAATTGATAACTTGTATATTCAGTTGATAACTTACTAAATTTCTCCACATTATAATAGAGTATAGATCTTGTCTTTTTCAACACTGAATCCCAAATACTTTGAATAATGCTTGATACTTTGGATTAATGGATTGATGGATGGTTTTTTTATTTTAATTTTTGTGCATAATATTTGATGGTACCAAGGATATTATTTTTAGCAGACTTGATGACACTAACAAAATAGGTTTCCTCTCATTAATCTTGTTCTATTCCTCATGTTTGCCTATCCCTGGACTGTCTCAGGTGGTCTGTTCCACTTAAGCAATTGTTGTTCCTTGCTATCTATAGGGGATTGTTTTCAGGATACCCATTCCCCTAACCCCTGTTTTATCCTCCCACTCACTTCCCACATCTATGGATACCAGATTCCATAGATATTCAAGTCACTTTTATACAAAAGTATATAAAATGGCCTGGTATTTGCTTATAACCTAGACACTTTCTCCCATATATTTTAAATCATCTCTAGATTACTTATAATACCTAATACAATGTAAATATTATGCAAATAATGTTATACAGTATGTTTTTTAATAACATAATAATATTTTCATCCACAATTGGTTAAATCTGCAAATGTAAAGCCTGTAGATACAGAGGACCAACTCTAATGCCTGTCATCTGCTTGCTTTATGTCATTCTTGTCCAGTTTAGAAAATGGTCTAATGTATTCTTATATACTGCAGAGAGAGATTAATGTTGGAGACTATCTTTTGGAGTATTTTATAGGAAAATAAGTTCCACTTGAGTCTGAAAGCAGTAGTTCACGTGTCTTGTTCTATATTGATTAATTTGTGGAGTTCCCTTTTTCTGGTTACTTTCCACTAGAATTTTAGAAATGAGTTTGTGAATTTTATTCTTACAAGTAAAATATCAAGTTAAGGAGGAGCTTCTCTGGAAATAAAGAGTTTGTGAAGAAGCTAAGTGATTATGTGAGGCTAGGCAGATGTTCTAATTACGATTCAGTGAGGACAGAGTTATTATTTTGAAGTTTATTTTTTGAGATTTCTTTAAACTTCTATCTTCCTCACTTTTTGTTATTGGTATGTTGTTCCTCACCATAATAGCTCATGATTTTATCATGTTATGGGGACATTAAAAATCCTTAAAATCAAAATTGCAGGGGTTTGGGGACAATAAAAATCAGAAAACTCTTTATTCCAAAGGTTGTTCTGCAAGGAAGGAACCTAAGGCTTGAGGTAGGAATCTTAGTAGCAAGAAACAAATTTTGTCTAACATAAAAAGAAAGATATTTTTGGAAAAATACTAGGGTAGTTCATAGGATGGATGGAAGGAAAAGGGGAAAACTGAATAAACAAACTTAAAGCCAAAGCCGGGGGCTCTCTGGGAGGGCCTTTCACTAGCACATTACTGTTAAGGTGATCAAGCTCCAGTGACTTTTCAAATTCTCTTTTCATTTGAATTTAAATTTCCCAGAAGTAGGCTAACACAGTGAGCATAGTATGTGGGACAAAAATTTCCCCTGTACTATTCCTTTTTTACATAATGCCAACAAGATGAACTGAAGGGAATTTTTTTTTCTTTTTTCTTTTTTTTTTTTTTGAGTTGAATTCTCACCCTGTTGCCCAGGCTGATGTGCAGTTGCATGCTCACGGCCACCACAGCCTCAATCTACTGGGCTAAGGCAATTCTTCCGTGTCAGCTTTCCAAATAGCTGGAACTACAGGTGCACACTACCACGCCCAGCTAATTTTTTTGATTTATTGTAGAGACGATGTCTCGCCAAGTTGCCCAGGCTGGTCTCGAACCCCTGGACTCAGGCAATCCTCTCACCTCAGCCTCCCAAAGTGCTGGGATTACAAGCTTGAGCCACTGGGCCCACCCTGGAATTTTTTTTTTCTTACGTTATACTTGTGACAGGATGCAAAAAATTGGTACACTTGTGACAGGATGCAAAAAATCGGGGATAAAACTGAAATCAGTGAGAATGTTACTATAATTGTATCAGACATTTGTTGAGTTTGTGTTGTGTTGAGTATTTTGCTTGTATTTTTTGTTTATAATTTTAGAATTGGGGTTGCATTTGAAGATTTGTTGCATAAAGATACTGTGCAAATGGTGAGGTTTGGGCTTCTGATGAGCCGACTTGTCTGTGTATTTCCTCTTCCTCTCTCTGCCTTTTGGTATTGTTCACTGTCTATTCTCATTCTTGTATCCATGAGTACTCCAGTCTTTAATACCCACTTATGAGTGAGAACATAGGGCATTCATTTTTCCATTTCTATAACAATTCACTTAGAATGATGGCTTCCAGCTGTACCATGTTGCTGCATAGGACATGATTTCGTTCTTTTTTATGGCTGCATAGTATTCCATGGTGTGTATGTACCACATTTTTTTAATCTGGTCCACCATCAATGAGCACCTGGGTTGGTTCCATGTTTTTGCCATTGTGAATAGTGCTGTGATAAACGTGTGAGTGCACTTGTATTTTTGGCAGAATGATTTATGCTCCTTTGGGTATATACCCAGAAGTGGGATTGCTGGGCCGAATGGAAAATCTATTTTTAATTATTAGAAAAATCTCCAAACTGCTTTCCACAGGAGTAGACCAGCTTACATTCTCACCAATAGTGTATGAGAATTCCCTTTTCTCCACAGCCTCACCAACATCTGTTGTTTTTTCATGATAGCCATCCTGACCAGTATGAGATGGTATCTCATTGTTTTTTTGATTTGCATGTCTCTGATAATTAGTGATGTTGAACATTTTTTCCTATGTTTGTTGGCTACTTGTATGTCTTACTTTGAGAAGTATCTGTTCATGGACTTTGCCCTTTTTTAATGGGGTTGTTTTGTTTCTGTTGGTTTTTTAAAAAATATATTTGTTTGTTTGTTTGTTTATTATAGAGTTGTAGGATACAAAGGAGGTTTTGTTACATAAGTAGACTGCATACAGGTTAAGTTTGGGCTTTTAGGTGGCCCTCACTCCCCCTGGCAGTGTCCCCTCCCTCCTTCCTCATCCACTCCCCCATCATTGCCTAGCAACTGTCGATCCCCCCCTTGTGCTAATATGACTGGTGTTCAGGGCCCACTTATGAGTGAGAATATGCAGTATTCAGTTCTTTGTTTCTGTGATAATTCACTTAGTCTCCAACTGCACCCACACTGCTGTGAAGTCCATGATTTTGTTCTTCTTTCTGGCTGTGTAATACTCCATGTGTATATGTACCACATTTTCTTTATCCAGTCCGCTTTTGATGGGATCAGGGTTGGTTTCATGTTTTTTGCCATTGTGAATAGTATGGCAATAAACGTGCATGTACAGATAGATGTCTTTTTGGCAGAATGATTTATGTTCCTCTGAGTAAATTTCCAGGAGAGAGATTGCTGGATTGTATGGAAGATCAATTTTTAGTTCTAGAAATTCCTGTTGATTTGTTTTTGTTTTGAGTTCCTTACAGATTCTGGGTGCTAGGCCTTTGTCAGATGCATAGTTTGCAAATATTTTCTACCATTCTGTGGATTGTTTCTTTTGCTGTGCAGGAGCTTTTTATCTTGAAAAGGTCCCACTTGTCAATTTTAGGTTTTGCTGCATTTGATTTTGAGGAACTGGTCATGAATTCATTGCATAGACTGATCTCCAGAAAGCTGGTCCCTAGGTTTTCTTTAAAATTTTTATAGTTTGAGGTCTTATATTTATATTCTTGATCCATTTTCTTAGCATCATTTGTTGAAGAGGTTGTCTTTTCCCCAGTGTTTGTTTTTATTGGCTTTGTTGAAGATGAGTTGGTTGTAGGTCAGCGGTTTTATTTCTGGGTTCTCTATCCTGATCCATTGGTCTATATGTTTGTTTTTGTACCAGTACTGTGCTGTTTAGGTTTCTTTAATTGTCATGATAACTTTATGAGTTAAGGATAGTAATAATATATTTTACATTTGAGAATACCAGGCTTAGAGAAGTTAAATAACTTGTCCAAGGTAGCATAGCCAATTAGGAGTAATTAGGAGGCTGTTGTAGTAAGTCAACACAAGAAATGATAAGAACCTAAACTAAGTTAGTGAGATAAAATCCATATATCTTAGGGGATGATTATGTAGAGAATATGAATAAAAAAGGAGGAGTCAAGAATAACTTCAAAGCATCTGGATTAGAAAGTAGACGGACTTTTATTCAAACAGAAGAACGGTTTTGATACTGGAAGTGCCAGGAGTCATTTGCTCTGTTAGGTTGTCAATATAATGCATTTTAATCATCTGTGGAACTTGGCATCGGGTCTCCTTTGTACCCTAGCCCTCTGTCAATCTTCTTCACACAGAATTCCCTACCAGAGCCTTCAAGTCCCACCTCTTTTACATCAACGTATACCGCTCTTTTACTTACTGTGCTCACCAGACATTCAGGCTTTCTACGTTCTTGTGTGACAAGTTCCTTCCTGCCGTATGATTACCGCACTGATACTTCTGACTGGAATGCTTGTTGCCAAGAACTTGTCATTGCATTTCCCTCTTGTCATCACTCATGAGTTGGATGTCACTTCTTCAGAGGGGCTTATCCTGTGCTTTCTTCTTCTACACCACCTTCCAACCACTTTCTACCCTGCTGCCTTTCATCCCAATCTCTTGTCTTTGGACTTAATCATGTTTTCTTTTGTTAGTTGGCATTGTTAACTTTATGTTTGGGACATGAGAGCAGTTCTGATCATATATAAACTCAATAAGTGTATGTTGAAATATTAGAAAGTACTACATATGAATTCAAGGTGATTTATTAAACCACTCATAAAAACTACCATGTGTCCTTGGTAACTTGCAGTAAGCCACAAAATGTGAATGAAGACATATATGTTATGCAGACTCATAATTAGTAAGCTTCACATTTCTATAAACAATATACTCAGTGATCCTATTACAAAAATTATAATTTTGTTTAATCCTGTATTCTCCTTAGTAGCAAATTTTTAAAGTGGAAAAGAAATCTGGATGCTTTTTCTTTAACTTGAGGAAAGAGTCATCTCTAGTAATTGCATATTCTAAACTTTGTCTTTTCTGTTGAAGGCTCAATCTCAAGATATAGTTCCAACAATAGGATTCAACATAGAGAAATTCAAATCATCCAGGTAATTAACTTTATCCCTGTGACTAAGAAGTTGTAGATTAAAAATAACAATATTAGATCTACCTGATCATTCTTCTTACTCTTAGAAAAATTAACTTGTTTCAGAATCCCATAGGTACAAGCAGAGTTTATACAAACTGATAGCATTACTAGCAAAGAAAACATATTTTTTATGTTATCTACTAGTAAGTTTATTTTACGGAACTTTTACTTGAAAATTGGTCCATGTTGAATATATTAAGATTGATTTCTTTGATTGAAAACAATGTAAGATTTTAAGTAAAAGTTATAATTTTAGTTAGTAGTTTGTAACGTCATGCTTTGCTTATTTTTGTGTAGTTTGTCTTTTACGGTGTTTGACATGTCAGGTCAAGGAAGATACAGAAATCTCTGGGAACACTATTATAAGTAAGTACATTTGTAAATGTTGATTAACAGATGGTTATATTTTAATAATATTTATTAGAAATCCAAATTCGGTGACTGGGCTGTATGTTTATTTTTCATATAATGTATGTACATTTCCTAGTTTTAGAAATATAATATCATACTCCATATTGTTTTTCATATGCTTCAGGTCCTGCATAGCCTTGGGCCTGTGCATGTGCTGTTCTTTCTGTATTTAATGCCCTGTTCTATCTGACTTCACTTCCATTTAAGGTTAACATATTCATGTTTTCAGAACCAGCTCAAAAGTCACCTCTTCTGAAGTTTTGCTGTTTTGCCCAGTTGTTCTGTCCCCAGTGTTCATACAATACTTTGTCCATTTACATCTCTGTAATCATACTTACTTAAGTCTTGAAGCTGCTTCTGTAATGAGGGTGTGAATTCTTCAAGGGAAGAGATTATTAAAAATATTTCTTCAAGAACTAGTATGATGCTTAGCATGTAGGTCAGTAAATATTATTGACTAAATTGAATTTAAAAATAGCAGTACTCCATTCTTGGCAACATAGCTAGACCCTTTCTCTACAAAAAAAAAATTTTAAAATTAACCAGACGTGGCATGAGCCTATTTTCCCAGCTACTCGCAAGTTGGAAAGATTACCTGTGTCCAGGAGGTTGAGTCTACTGTGAGCCATGATTATGCCACTGCACTCTAGCCTGGGTGACAGAGTGAGACCTCAACTCAAAAAAATAAAAAATAAAAAAAGCGTTGTCTAGCAGTTGATCCATTTGTTCTACCATCAATTCTAAAGAAGATATTTTTCAGCAGATGCTCACAAACTACAATTGACCCTTTATATCTTTGGGTTCCACATCCCTGGTTGTAACCAATTTCAGATAGAAAATATTCAAGGAAAAAAATGCCACAAAGTTCCAAAAAGCAAAATCTGATTCACCATGCATGAAGTGCTATAATTGAATCTATGGGAAAGAAGTGGTAGATAGGCATTTTACTAGTAATATTAGTATATTATAAGTAATCTAGGGATGATTTAAAGTATATGGAAGTATGTGCATAAGTTTTATGCAAATACTA
Source organism: Tarsius wallacei (assembly GCA_963574415.1). Lineage (NCBI taxonomy): Eukaryota > Metazoa > Chordata > Mammalia > Primates > Tarsiidae > Tarsius > Tarsius wallacei. Next base: position 37,122 of record CAUYQG010185471.1, read on the forward strand.
TGATGTTTTATATAAGGGACTTGAGCATCCTAAGATTTTGGCATTTGAGGGACGTTGAGGAACTAATCCCCCACTGATACCAGGTATGACTATATTTCAGATTAACAGCTGTCGAGTTACTAGGACCAAATATGTTATACTTCTCAAGATTTGCACGTGGTGTTAAAATAAATTCATTAATTTCTAATAATTGCTAAGGCTCCTTCATTTAAGAGCAATGTAACTCACTTTTGAAGTTTCTGAAGCCTTGTATCATTTATGTCTTATAATGGCATGTGGTGGTATATATTCAATTCTCTGGGGAAATGTGGAATTTTTTTTAAAAGGAAATATGACTTTTTAGTACAGGATTTTTTAAATTCCTTCTCTAATTAGTTGATAAATAACTCCTTTTTAAAAAAGTATTTGCTTTACCTACTTTTTAAAAATGCATTTATTTTAATTACACAGAAGTGAAATATACAGATTATACTTCAAAAATTTTCTTCAGAATCTTTTTGAAAGAAATATATGAATTTTAATATATCATGGATAAATTGTAGATTGGTGACATGATTACTATTGAGAAGTCAACAATATTAAATTTATTTTCTCTATCTCTACATTTTTCTAATTATGAAAAATCAAGTATATTTTACTCTATTAGACTGAAAAAGGTTAGAAAGATTAATAAAGTATAGTGTAGTCAAAATGAACTACTCCTGTGAGAGGGAATGTAATATATTTTTCAGGGTAACTTATCAGTATCTGTTAAAATGAAAAATATTCATACTCTCCAGGAAGCATTACTACTTTTAAAAAAGTATCTATGGGACTAGTGGGCAAAATTATACATAGAAGAATGGTTACCATTGTTTATAATATTTTTTATATCAATTATGTAAAGAAAAATATGACATTAATATAAATATGTACTTAGTATATTTATATATAAAGAGAGAGAGAGAAGAAATTTGTTAGTAAAATATGCACCAATTCATTTATTTTTGGAATAGTAGAATTATAAGGGAAGTTTATTTTCTAATTTATATGATTCTGTAATGTAAAATATTGTGTAATTTTTGCATATTAGTCTTACAATATAAAAAAGCAATAAAGTAAAAAAATATAAGTAGTGCACCATTTTTAAAATTTGGAAAACAGAAAAGTACACTGAAACTTATTTCCCATAAATCTTAACTATTCATTAATTCATCAGGGTAAATCTTTTTGTTAATGTTTCTTCTTTTTGAAATATATAATATACATTTAATTAAGGACAAAGGAGCCGTCTAAATTATGTCATGTAATTTTGTATTCTACTTTTTTGAGTTAACAGTTTACGATATGGGTAAACCAGGAAAAACATACAATAAATATAACTAATGACTGCCTAATATTTTTTCATATAGCTATGCAAAAATTTGTTTAATCATTTCTTTACTTTGGAACATGAAGGTTATTCTCAGTTTTTGAAGACTATATGCAATCTTTCAGTTAACGTCTTGTATAAATTTTAGTCATAGTTCATGATTCCTTAGAATAAATTCCAGAAATAAAATCACAGGCTTAAAGTGATTGTACATTTTTAAAGCTCTTGATAGATATTTCTGATTTTTTTCTATATCCATTAATAATATATGTCTGTGATAACCTGTAGTATCATTTTTTACATGGTAAGATAAAATGGTATTTAAAAGTTTGTTTTTATTTTTATATTCATTTGATTACTAATGACACTGAACTTTAAATTCTTTATTTATAACTGGAATAATTGATAAATATCAATGTCCAATAAATATATGATAAGATATTTAACCTCACTAGCAATTAATGAACTACAAAGCAAGATAATATGCTGTTAGAAAGGCAAAGATTGAAAAGAATGAAAATAGACAGTGCTGGCAAAGGAGTGGGAAAAATACTGATAGTCCTGTAAGCTGATATAGCATTTCTGTAAGACAGTATGGCAGTATTTATCTACAACTTTGTATTATGTATGTAGTCCTAGTAACTTTACTCCTAGGACTAAATCTTAAAACACCAAAAAATTTTAAAATAAATATAGAAGGATGTTTGTCCAAAAGTTTTTCATAATAATGAAAATTGTAAATAATCTAAAAGTTCAACAACAGATTTGACACAATATTTGATGACACATCCATGCAGTGGAATGCTTTATAACCATTAAAAGAAGGGAGTGCAAAGGAATCAGTGACTTTTAACATGCTGGTCTGATCCTGTAGTGAATCCTTAAACTAGTTCAGTCACTAGCTATCAACTTAGACAAAGTCAAATAGATGAAAACAAAAGCCATTTGTGAGTATTTTTTCAGAAGACTTTTATTTCAAATATATCTATGTATACTTGTGTGTCTACTGCATCTTAATATAAAATGTATTTCTCACTATGGTTTATGATAAAATATTTCAGAAACATTGATTTAGAGTGTTAGGTTTTCATATTAAAGTAGTTCAAACCCTTGTAGAAAAGTAGTTCTAACCATATTGCAAAAAAAAAAAAAATCAAGGAAATTTACATATATATCATAAAGGCAAGGCATAAAACCTCAAGATTCCATTTTAAATACAGATGTATTATTCATATGTAATAACACAAAGAAAAGTGTCAATTGTTTTATGCCAAAATGTTAATAGTGATTGTATCTGTGTAATAGGGTCATGGTTTTTAAGCTCATTTTGTAATCTTAGATTCTAAATGCTTAAAGGAAAAAGAATCTGTTACTCATAATTTGTTTTAAATTATGAAACAACATGTCATTACATTGATCATATCCAAATAAAAAGACACTTTACATCAAATATGACTAATGGTTAATATATTAGTCAGTCAGTAAGAAATAGCACCCGAACCTCTAAAGATAAATGTACATAGGACATGCAGAGATAATATATAGGTTAGGAAATGCAGATGGATAATAAATATGGAAAAATTTATAAATATAGCTTTAATTTTTCTCTTGTTTGTACTTTGCAGAGAGGGTCAAGCTATTATTTTTGTCATTGACAGTAGTGACAGATTAAGAATGGTTGTGGCCAAAGAAGAACTTGACACTCTTCTGAATCACCCAGGTCTGTGTGTATCTTTCAATTTTTTATATGTGTGTTATGGGGATCTTTTATGTGTAATGTTTTGTTCTTTGGGATTGGCAAAAAGTGTTGTTTACACTATGTATTTATCTTTTATTTAAAATTTTTGTATTGTAAAAACATATTAGTTATACAGTATCTTTACATCACTATATCTTTTTAATTTTAAAGTATTTGCAATGTTTTTAGAGTCCCTAGCCTTTATTTCCTGAAAAAAAGCCCTTTTTCTCCTGATTACATAAATAATATGTGCCAATAGCTAGAAAAAGACTATGAAATAAAATAAAAATCTGTGTATTTCAACATCTATTAAAATTATTTTGGCTACCATATTTTCATGCATTCATCTATGTGTATCTGAGTGTGTGTTGTATTTAATCACAGCATTTTTTAACGTATTTATTGTGGGACTTCTTTTAAAACAGATCTTTTTTGTTTTAATCACCAGCTGCCATCGCCCCATCCTCTTTTAAGATACAAGTATTAGGGTAATTTTTCTTTCATACTTTTGCATATAACATTTTATGTTCTCTCTCTTTCTCTCTCTCTCTCTCTCTCTCTCTCTCTCTCTCTCTCTCTCTCTCTCTCTCTCTCTCATACATACATGCATAGACATCAGAAATATCTATAGGGTTGAGGGCTATGGCACTGTCATCGTCATTTACCAAAATGGTATATTCTTTACATTCTTCTGCATCTTTCTATTTTCAATTAACACTTAATGATTGAAATACCTCAAGTCAAAAATTGCATATAATTACATAACTATTCTTTAATTTATGCCTACTATGGTGTATTATAAGCATACCACACAGTTTGTCCAGTCATTTACCAGTTGATGGATATTCTTCCTACCCCCTACCTCAACTGAAAAAAATGTCCCAGTAAGTACTGTGGAACTCTAGTTTCTATCCTTACTCATATGGTTTGAAAGAACTGTGGATTGAAATAGAGATAATGTGGGGCTTTCTAACAGCTCTTACTGCTTAACCAAAATATCTTTGGTATTTTTATCAGACAACCTCAAGCTTATTCAGATGAAAAAAAAAAAAGTTATCCAGCTTGACCCTTTTAGGTGACTTTTGCACTTTAAAAACTTACCAGTCTTGTATCTGGATTGATAATCCATTTTTTAATGTTTATTTTTTAGATTCAAGAGGTACATGTGCAGGTTTGTTACATAAATATATTGTGTGGTGGTGAAGTTTGGGCTTCTGTTGAGCTCATCACCCAGGTGGTAGGCATGGTGATTTTTCAACCCTTTCCTCCCTCCCCCACTTTAGGAGTCCCCAGTGTCTGTTGTTCCTATCTTTATGCCCATGTGTATTTGGTGTTTCACTCCCACTTATAAGTGAGAACATGCAGTATTCAGTTTTGTGTTTCTGTGATAATTCGCTTAGAATGATGGTCTCCGGATGGATTCATGTTGCTGCAAAGGACATGATTTTGCTCTTTTTTGTGGCTCTGTAGTATCCCATGGTGCATATGCACATTTTCTTTATCCCTTCCATCATTGATGGGCACCTAGGTTCGTTCCACTGCTATCATGGATCGTGCTGCAAAAAACATATGTGTTTTTTAGTAGAGTGGATAATTCATTTTTGATTATGCATTCCCTTTGTGCTAACCTTTCCACTTTTTTCCCAAAAAGTCTTAGAATGTTAACCAATAAAATGAGTTGTGCTCTCAGAACCTGCTTCAAACACATTGAGAACCTTGATTTCCTCAACTGAAGCCTTGTCCAAGAATCTTTGTGTACTGTTTTTTTTTTTATGTTATGGCTATATTCTCAAAGGAGGAGTTTCTCAGCTGAAATGTACATGAACTTTTTTTAAAAAAACTAAAGGTTTAATAAAGTCTTTACATAGCAAAATGCACCATGAACAGTCAAAGGCAAATGACAAGCAAGGGAAAATATTTGCTGCTTATGTCATAGTTACAGAACTGTTTCCACACTACTTGTGTTCCTACAAATCAATAAGAAAATAAACGCTTAGTGGTAAATAGGGAACGGATATAATAAAGGATATATAAGAAAAATAAATTTAAACATATCTTGAATATATGGAAATATTCTTGGCCTTTCTCAAAAAAATGCAAGTATGCATATTGTGATCATACCTTTTACCTATCACCACCTATCATGTGGGAAATATCCAAAAGTTTGATAACATTCTTTTGGCTAGAGTAGTGGAGACAACTATTCTTATACATTGTTGAAGTGTAAATTGATAGAATTTTTAGGGAAAAGCACCTTGGTCATTACTGTCTATTAAAATAGCAACTTACATGTCCTTTGACCCAGCAATTCCACTTCTGAAATTTAATTTATCCTAAGGGCATACTGGCCCAAGTTCAAAACTACCTATGTACACATTTATTTATTATGGCATTGCTTATAGTTCTAAAAATTGGTAACAAATATTTCTTAGTTGGGTGCTTATTAATAAATTATGGTATATAGTACTAAATGAAGGAATATTCTAGTACTCTTAAAATAGCGAGGACATTGCTTCATGTATACTGATATGGGACCATCTCCAAAATATGTAGTTAAGTAAGAAAATAAATATATAAAATGATGAGGCTGGTCTGCTAATGTTAATATGAAAATAACATGTTTTCAAATATATAAAATATATCTGCAAAGATGCCAAGACACTGATGTTATGGGTGCCTTTTCTACAGCAGGCAATTGCATGACCTAGGACAAAGTTAAGAGGATTCTTTTTCTGTATACCATTTTGTGTCTTCTGAAGTTTGAGCTATTTAAATGTATTATCTATTCAAAACAATGAAAACTGTTTCCAGAATCATAAGGTAAAAATATCTTGTTATATTATCTAGCTTTTTGTGACTAAAAACTAAAATCAGGATCCAGTTTCTCTTCTTTCTATTTCTACCTGAAGTTCACATTGAAAAGGAAACAAAATATTTGACTCTTGTGTAAATTTTTCTGTATAATGCTTATTGAGCCCCCAAATCCCGCCTTTCCCATCTTTTGTTTAAAGCTCCTACCAAAAGCCAGATGGTCTTAGGAGGAAGTATTTTTTAAATTTTCTCATTGCTCAAACACATGCCAATAGTATGACAGTATGTGTCTTTAAATGTTTCTGTGTGGGTATGATATAGAAAGAAGTGATTGGAAAACAGTTTCATGAATTTCCATGTTGAGGATTTGCAACAAAGTGATCTAAAAAACTGGAAGTATGATCATAGTCTTATTTTTTCTTTTAGATATTAAGCACCGTAGAATTCCAATCTTATTCTTTGCAAACAAAATGGATCTTAGAGATGCAGTAACATCTGTAAAGGTGTCTCAGTTGCTGTGTTTAGAGAACATCAAAGATAAACCGTGGCATATTTGGTAAATATTTCTCTGTAAGAGGAAGTAATATTCTGATGCTTATAAGGATGTGGAATATTATATTGCCAGTTTCTATAGTGTTTTCTGTACAACTTATAGAGGAATACCAAGTATTTCTTTTCGACTTGTCTATAATTTTTATTTGTCTTTAATTCAAATTGGGTATCTTGTTAAGTTTAAATGAGTGTTTCATTTGTTAGGTTTGTTCCTAATTTTGGCACTGTGTTTTTAAAGCATGTATAAAATCGAAAATATGTTTATCCTTTTCTAATTGTTTATATAAAGGTAATGATCAGTGATACAGAGGTAAAATGTTGCCTGTCTCTTGCCTTAGGTGCAAGTAAAGTTACTAGATCATTAAGAAAATGTCATAGAGAAGTATAGTTTGAGAAATTAAATAAAAATTTTGTGTTTGACCACCGTACTATATATATAGTCAACTCTGATGTTCAGGGTCTGATTGTGTTATTCTTCTTTGTATGTTCTTTGACTCGATCCCTGGCCTGATATATAGGTATTCACTCATTTGCTATCTTGTCAAGGAGACAGATAGTAGATAAATGAATGTTTAAATATCAACTGAAGCCTGTAATCCCGCGCTTTGGGAGGCTGAGGTGAGTGGACTGCCTGAGCCCGCGGATTCAAGACCCGCCTGGGCAACTTGGCGAGACCTCATCTCTACAATAAATAAAAAAATCAGCCGGGCATGGTAGCGCGTGCCTGTAATTCCAACTACTCGGAAGGCTGATGTGGAAGGGTCGCCGGAGCCCAGCAGGTCAAGGCTGCAGTGGCTGGGAGCAGCCACTGCACTCCAGTCTGGGCAACAGAGTGAGACTCCAACTCAAAACTGAGAGACTGATGAAAATAAAGTATGATAATAAGAGAATAATAAGAGTTGCTTCCTTTCTGAGACCTAACTGAAGTCAGGGAGCAATTCTTGTGAAGGTTTGGAGGAATAGTCGTCCAGATACAGAGGCCAGCAAGAAGAAGCCTCTTCTTGGATGAGAATGTACCTGGTGTGTTCCAGAAACAGCAGGAAGTCCAGGTCAGCTGGAGCAGAGTGATCTGGGGAAGACTGTAGGGGATGAGGCCATGAGAAATAACTAGTGTTCATATCACACAGGGCCTTGGAGGAGAAGGTGAAGACGTCAGCTTTTACTCGTATGTTTTATTTGAGAGGAAAGGTAGAATTCAAATATTTGGGACATGCAAGGAAAAGATGCAAAGTTTTGGGGGTTGTTTTGGGGGGGAACAGAATTTTTTGAGGGGACAGAGAAGCTCCCTGAGTTGGGGGGAACCTGAAGGGGTTGCCCTAGATGCAAAATTTTTAGTAGGGTAGTGACACCTACATTAGAGGGGAAAGATTTCTTCATTGGATTACTTGTTTAGAGCTATAGATTTGTTATAGCATCAATATCTTGATCTTTATTGACTTAAGTATTTCCGTTATTGATGGCTTGCTACTACTATTAATAACCAGTAATTTACTTTGAATAATCATGTATCTCATGCTGTTTGTTTCTGTTTTCCTCTTTTACAATAATTTTAAGATAAGCCATATTCTTAGTCTAATGAGTAATTTCTTAAAAGTAATTCTATTCTGATTAGAATCAGATTATTGTTTTGGGTACTTGACTATACATTTTAAATGCGTGCTTTAGTACACTAACAGGAAAGCTAATCATTCAGAAAATCTGATTGTGTATATACTAAGTACCACTATACAATCATTATATTTTGTAAAAAATGACTAGATCAATAACTTGAGAAACTGTCAGTCTCTGTCTTTGAAAAAGATTATTGGATACTCTAAAAATTCTCTGCATTTTATTTCTTTTAACTCGTGTACTTAATTATGATTATATATAAAATGTCACAATAGAGATTTAAGTTTACTCTCTTAATACTGAAAGGACTGGGCCAAGCATGGTGGCTCACTTTGGGAGGCTGAGACAGGAGGATCACTTGAGGCCAGGAGTTCAAGACAAGCCTGGACAACATAGTGAGACTCTATCTCTACAAAAATAAAAAATTTGCTGGGCGTAGCAGCATACATCTGTGGTCCTAGCTATTCAGAAAGCTAAGGAAGGACAATTGCTTCAGCCCGGGAATTCAAGGTTACAGTGAGCTATGGTCACACTACTGCATTCCAGCCTGGGTGACAGAGTAAGACTCTGTCTCTTTAAAAATAAACAAACAAATAATTATGGAAAAACCCTGTTTCAAATGTCTTATATGCCTACCTCAAATATTTAATTCTCACTATAACCATATGAAGCCAATGGTAATATTCCCACATTTCATAGTGGGAATATTCCAGATTCCTACAGATAATAAATGTAAAACAGTGATTGAAATCTAATGGACTGTTGTTGTATTCTACCAGCTTACCAAAACTACAATTATAGGTTTCTACTAGGTAGATGTCAAATTCAATTTTAAATAAATTCACTGCATTCAATGACTATACCATAACCTAGGTCAAGCATTTTTAGTAAATAAATGCTATTGAACCATTGAGGCTGAGCAAAGTAGGACGGTAGACTCTACAAAACTTTTCTACCACTGGAAGAATAACTCAAAGTACACATTTTGGTAATGTCTAAGAACTGTTCCTAGGATAACTTTTTAGTAATACACTTTTTAAAATGTTTATACAAATTATGAGTAATTTTCTCATATTTTGTTCCTGAGCACTCAGACTTTTATTTTCTACTTATGTTCAGTTTCAGTGTTTAATCAGTTTGGCCTAAATATGTGTTACTAAGATACATTAATTTGACATAGAGCACAATTGCAATCCTTTAGTCTTACGGTTTTATGATGTAATGAAATGGATATGTTTTTGTGGATTTTATTTCAGCGCTAGTGATGCCATAAAAGGAGAAGGATTGCAAGAAGGTGTAGACTGGCTTCAAGGTACATCACAAAATACTGTGTAACATCAGCCTTTGTTTCCTTTTCATTCTTTCTTAACTCTCTCTTGTTACATTTTATTTTCATTATATCATTGCCCTTTTTCCTCTTGTTTCCATTTACATCTGCTGTCAGAAAAAACAATACAGTGAGTATCTAATACCTTGTTCCATTTACTTCTATTACATTTTTCTAAAGGATTTATTTGTATACAATAAATTTGTTTGAATTTTTAGAGTCAATATGTATGAAAAATCTAGAAAATAATTTTAATTTATGGCAATAAATTTCTGTCTGATCTAGTAAGAGAAGCGCATTTAAATTTTGGGACAAATGTTAGGCCTTGCTGTCAGTAACTAAAAATAAGTCTGAATGGCATGTACCTTTTAGCTCCTTTTATACATAGCGTGTATACACAACTTTTAACACCCATTTAGTATTATAAACACTGGTGCTATATCGATGTTTTGTATATTGGCAGTTCTGGTTGTTATTCATCAAATAGTTATCATAGGTTGGTGTAGGCTTACTATATAAGGGAATAAATTAAGATATATTATCTACCCTGAGGTTACATTGTCTGCAAGTCACAAGAATGGCTTGAAACACACAAAGCAATAGATAGATGTGAATGAAACCAAGTTCTGTAAGTTCTTAGTGCAGAATCCTGATGATCCAGTCAAATATTCTCAATTGTGAGCATAACAACTGAAGACTATTCCTATTGGGAATCTCCCTGCCCCGAACAGGGGTGAAAAACAGGATATTATACATGCTAGTTGTAGTTTTGCTGTTTATAAATTCTTCTGCTTTAACCTTTTAACACAAATTTTGTGTGATTATTTCCCCCTTCTTCCATTTGTATATAGCACATATCATGGTGGATCTAAGAGGTAGCCAGCCTGTCCATACATAAAAGGCATAGTATTTCTTTGGTTCAAAGTACTAAACATACATTGCATGCATATTTTCATGTGTCATTGGTAAAATAATAGTGTTTTAGTTGACTGTCCAGACTATTTTATTTCTGTCTTTTTTGTATTTATGTGGTCAGCATGACATTTACCATTAAACTGCAAAGAACAGTCTAGTCACACTTACAATTAGTGAGACTTAATTAAGAACCACTAGTGGTTCTCAGAACTCGTGGAATTTTTCTGTGAACCTACCGACCTAGTTTCTTAGATTGTGGTAAAGAAGTTGTCAAGGTTATGGGATGTATTCTCACCAGAAACAGATAGATTACAGAAGAACATTCCAGAGAAGATGCAAGAAGCATATATATACTCAGCCCTGATTTCTTATTTTACAAAGTGTTTTACCATTGCTCGTAATGAAGATACAGCATGGATGGAGACCCTTGTATCACTCATGATAAAGTAATTCAGAACTCAGTATTTACTGAAAACGGGTTGACAGCCTTTCTGGATTTTAAATTGTAACTTTCATGTCCCTTTTTTCCCCCTAGTTTTATTTTTTTCTGTAGCAATCAGGCCACTAGGTGTCAGTAACAATCCAGCATCATAGTACCCAGTTGCCAACTCTGGTCTTGCTACCTAGTTTTTGTTTCTTGGACTTTTCTGATCCGTTATCTGTCTTATTTCCAAAATCTTTGTAAGGAAGACACATTGTTGGAAATAACTTCTACGCCTTTGTGCTGCCATATTATTTTATGTGCCCTTTACAATCCCTAGTAAGGTAAGTAATAGTATCCCTACTTCATATAGAAAGAATAAACTGATAGGGAAAAAAAAGCTTTTGGCTTTTGGGTCCACCAGATTCTTTTTTTTTAAAGAGAGACGGTCTCACTCTGTCATTCACTAACGTGCAGTGATGTGATCATAGCTCATTGTAACCTCTGATTCCTGGGCTCAAGCAATTCTCCTACTTCAGCTTCCCAAGTAGCTAGGACTACACGGTATATACCACCACACCCGGCTGATTTTTAATTTTTTGTGGAGATTAGGTCTTGCTGGTCTGGACCAGGCTGGTCTGGAACTCCTGGCCTCAAGCAATCCTACCACCTCCACCTCCCAAAATGCTGGGATTATAGATGTAAGACATCATGTCTGGCCAAAACCCCACCAGATTTATTCCACTACTTTTTAATTAACCTCTCTACATATTAGCTAACATCTTTTATTATCTTGTGAAGAAAATTTTTTTTATCTGTAAAATTTTAAATGTCTTAAGTTTTTGTATGGATTAAATTAGATACAGTGTATGTTCAAGTACCTATCCTACGAAAGCACTAATAAATGTCAAATGTACTCTCTTACCTAACTACTCTGTTTAACAGAGGAGGACACTAAGTTCATAGATTTTTTTAAAGTGTGTAAGTTTGGTTTCAAATAGGAGGTGCTTGTTCATATTTCCTATGAAACAACAAATAGTTTACATTTTCGTGTTCCCAACTGCCTCCTAGATTTGAAAAAAGGTAAAAACCTGTTTTTCAAAATAAGTAGCAGTAAATACAGGAGACTAGTTTATGTTAACCAAAGGCATTTCTGTGAATCTAACTGTGAAAGATGTTTGGAACTTTTATTTCTTAATTTTGCTTCTAGAATTTTGAAATTTCCTAGTGTGATAAACAAGAGGCCCTTTGTTTCATTTAGGACCAATTTAATTTTGTTATTTTAACTTTAAGGTTGGAAACTTTTGGGTGAAATATTAGATTACATATTTAATGGCATGTTTCTCTTCTCTTTTGGAAAGTCTCAATAATTACATATATTGAACAACCCAAGACAAGAATTCTTGAGCACACTGTGATGTATTTTTTAAAACCACGAGGGAATATACAGAAACTATTTCAGGGCTATAAGTTTTCTAGCTCTAAAACTTTCAAATGGGATATTTTAAAAAATAAGTATTCCAAATAACTAATTAAATGTGTTCATGTTATCACTTTATCTCCAGGGAATAAGTTAATACTGCTTTTAGATGTTAATATTACACTTTTATAAACTATGCATATGATAATTCAAATGAACAATAGAGAATTAAACATGTACATTTAGTTTAATCCCCTCTGCAACTCCCACTAACAATAAAGGGACTTTTTAAAAAATGATATTAACCTACACGGGCAAAAAGAAGGCAGGTGGGGAAAATGCCAACCAATTTTGGAAGCTGGATATCTGATGAATGTTGAATGACTTAACAGGTCTGAGAAAGTTGAATTCTAAGCTAGCACTAGGGAAAGCTGGAAGGCAGCCTAATTTACATTGCAGATCCCTGCAAAGGCTCAGAAATTGGTGGAAGTTGAAAATAAGGATAAAGATGGGGCTGAAAAGAGAAGACATGGTTTTACATCTCTCCACTGAAATAAAATTGAAGGTTTATTCTCTGCAGAGTCAGAAGGAATGTCTCTGGACTGGAAAATGCCAGGTACACAACTATGTATGGTGGTGCTGAACTGAAAAATAAAGAGTAACAAAGTCTTTATTACTAAACATTTTGCCCTCTTCTGCTTTCTACTTCTCCCAGGAAAAACTGGCCGTCGGCAGGCAGGAGATAGGAAGTGTCATTGTTGAGAAATCGGTCTAGCCTCAGAGAAAAGACTTGACAATATTAACATTGGAAATACCCAAGGAAATGGCTTATCCAGACACAAGTGTGAAGACTACATTTGACAAACCTCACATACATTTCCAAATTCCAATCAGCTTTTTTTTTTAACTCACATATGAGCAGATGGCAAAGGACCATCAGGAATTTGAGGATGAAAACATTACGAAGTGTGGAAATGTAAACAAACATGTATATAGGGAGGAAGGAGAACATTCCAAAAAACCTATTAAGAGAGTATCCTCAAAGAGATGAGAGGTCTTACTTTCGTGATTAAGACCAGGATACTACTTGAAACAAAGAACAACAACAAAAAAAAGATTTCTTGGAAAATAAGAATAGAAATTAAAAACTCAATAAAAAAGATAAAGACAGCCTCCCAGAAAGTAGAGCAAAAAGACAAAGAATAGAAAATTGGAAAGAAAAGAGTAAGGGTTCATGTTCAAGAGGAAATTCAGAAAGGGAGAAAAGATAAAAATAGAGGGTAGCAAGTCTTCTGACAGTATTTTCAAGAACTGAATGATGAACTGTTAGTTGAAAGGCCTCTCAAGAGCTCAGAGCAATGGATAAAAATCTTGCCACACCAATATACACCATTATTGAAATTCAGTAGTAGAAACAATATGAGATTCTGCAAGCTTCCTGAGAAAAAAGTGGAGGTTTCTTGTAAAGGAGAGGAAACAACACCAGATATCTCAATAGCAAAAACTTGGAAGCTGTAAGATAGCCAGCTGGGCAATGCCTAGAAAAGTCCAAGGAGAAAGTAATGCAATTGAATTCTCAAGTAATATCAATGTATTGTGACAGTAAAATAAAGAGCCACATCTTTAAAATAAAAATAAAGAATGTACTTTCTATGCCTCTCATTAACTAAGGTAACCACTGAGAAGAGTACACCTCAAAAACAAGAAAATAAACCAAGAAGAGAAAAATAAGGGCTCATGAAACAGGAAAATCCACACCACCAGAAACCAGAATTGGAAAACCAGAGGTGGGGGCAGGAGTCCCCAGGGGATTAATGGAGCTTCTAGAATATAGTGAAAGGATATGTCATCAGAGAATAACCATTCTAGGTTGGAGAGTTTCATAAGACTTTAGGGAAGAGTTCTTCAAGAAGATGAAATTGATGGACTATGCAATGTGCTCCCTAAGAGTAAAGGTTAAAATTGTGGGAGTAGTGTGGCTGAATTGGTACTAAATACATAAAACAACAGACATGTTGGATGGGAGTGGGAGAGACAGTTAATATAGAAGAGGAAAGGAACAGTAAACAGTATACCACTGGTGTCAGCTGTGAACAGCGTGTGCAGAGTATTGCATTGGTAACACCTACTTTCCTGTGTTAGGAGAATGCAGGTATTACAGGTATTATGAGGGTTGCATAGAAGCAGGACAGGAGTATGAGAGAGCTGAAGCCTCATTGCATCCAAGGAACTGATGTTTCAAGAAGTAACAATGAAAGTGTATTACTTAAAGACTTATGAGTATCCAGCTAACCGGGAGTTGAAAGTTGCCTCTGAAAGGGAAGAAGGGAGATGAAGCAAGGCACTGCTGTTTTTCATAGAAACCTCATGGAACTAGTTGACGTTTTAACTATGTGTATGTACAACTTTGATAAAAACAAAAGCTATAGTATACATTGGACTTCTTAAAAAGCCGTTGTAGCGGGCATGGTGGTACATTACTATAGTCCCAGCTGCTCAATATGCTAAGGCAGGAGCACTGCTTGAGCCCAGTAGTTCGAGTCCAGCCTAGGCAGCAGAGCGAGACCCCACCTCTATTAAAAAATATTTTTTAAAACATGCAGGTGTATGCGTAAGCTTCTACCACGCTGTGTAGATTTGTCTTAGATTACTTTAGAAAATAGATTTTGCGCTATAGAGACTGATACTTTTTGCTTGTTTGTGTTTTGTTATCAGATCAGATCCAGGCTGTGAAGACATGAAAGGATAATATTTGGAAACCTCAGCAATTTTAAATTCAAGGAATATATCCAAGGCAAACAATATTTTAAATTCTTAAAAAGATATTTGTTCATCTAAGAATGCTTTATAAAATGCTGTTTAATCTGCTTGCATTTATGGACTCTGAATGAGCTTTTAAAGAACATAGAACTTCAGGTATGCTGATCTGACCATTAATTATTTGAAAACAAAATCTTCCCTCAAAATGGATCCCTAGAGCTATCAAATTCTTAATAGAGGTATACATTCGATTGTAGTTAGAATGTTTCCTAACAGTCAGAGTTATAAGCCATCTCAATATCCCATCATGTAATTATTTTAATACATTTTATGTGTTTTGTTTTTTAATGTGTTTTGTTTTTTAAATCGCCTTTTTAAAAATTTAGTTTATGTTATGACTTTGCAGTACTTGTGAAAAAGAACTTTAAGGCTAGGCACGGTGGCTCAAGCCTGTAATCCCAGCACTTTGGGAGACTGAGGCAAGATGATTGCCTGAGCTCAGGGGTTCGAGACCAGCCTGGGCAACTTGGTGAGACCTCATCTGTACAATAAATGAAAAAATAAGCCGGGCGTGGTTGCACACGCCTATAGTGCCAGCTACTTGGAAGACTGAGGCAGAAGGATTGCCTAAACCCAGCAGGTTGAGGCTGCGGTGGCTGTGAGCGCACCAGTACACTCCAGCGTGGGCAACAGAATGAGATTCCAACTGAAAAAAAAAAAGAACTTTAAATATGTATAAGGGATCATGGGTAATTAATATATATTAAAATTTTATGTGTATCACCATCAATAAAGCAAAATATAATGTACCAACTAGTATGCATTGTTTACGCTGAAATTGTTAATATGGTGTTTTACTGTCAAGCATTTGTAAATGATGTGAAACCAAGTTAAGCTGAATTTATTTATTCAGTGTGTGTTAAACATCCCTACACCTACCAGTCAGGCATGGCCCTAGCTATGATGATACTAGGTAAATAAGATATATTCCTTATCTTCAGAGAACTTAAAATTTAATGAGAGAGAATTTGAGAACTTTTTCATACATAGAATCTCATTTTATTTCACTGACTGAATGAAAATATCACATCTTCAGATTAAGAGGTATAAAGTGAATTAATGTTTGACTCCAGTAATTATTTTAACTGACTTCTTATTTTTTTATTTTAAATGCCTCCTACTGACTGCTGTACTTAGTTCAAATAAATTGTAAGTCACCAAACTGTTTTTCCTGGACTTAAACTGCTACGTTAAATGTTCTTTAGAATTTTAGAAATATCTCAGTCACGCAAATTGCATTATTTCTCACAAATTAAAGATCATTTATAATTATGAATTCTAAATAGAAGTCTTCATTTGAAATTAATAACAGAAACATTTTATAGAACAATGATGTCAATGCTGAAAGATGTTGCATATTTTCTTTAAACTGAATATACAATGCATAGCATCTTAAAGGTCCTTAGCTGTGAAAATGATCAAAACAGAAGGCAAACGAGATAAGGAAGAAAGTGTGTTATAATAACTGTGTAGTAGTATATGTTTTACAGAGATTTTAGCGAAATCATTTAAAAACTACAGTAAAAGTTTTATGATCCAGTTTCTCATCCAGAAATACCAATGATTCAACATTTGGGAAATTGAAAATATTTAGATTATTCTAGTGGTTCAGCATCTTAGCTAGTTTGCCAGCCTCTTGTAAATTGTCTTGATGAGGATACAAAATGAAAATATCATTAATCTAAAATTGCCTGAAATATAGAAAGGACGTGATGATGAAAACAATATGATTTTTTAAAAATCCTCACCTGCTGTGAGGTAATATAACAGTAATAATAGCTATCACTATATGTTTACATTATGAGCAGGTATTTTTACACATACAGAATTTTACATCACTTATTTCTCATCATAACCTTAGTGGGTAGGTTCTATTATTTCTGCTTTCTGAAGCCTTAAAAGAATATGGGCCAGATGTGGTGGCTCATTCCCATAATCCCAGCATTTGGGGATACCAAGGCAGGAGGATTGCTAGGGACCAGGAGTTTGAGACCAGCCTGGGCAACATAGTAAGTCCGTGTCTACCCCTCCAACATTTCTTTAATTAGCTCGGTGTGGTCGCATGTACCTGTAGTCCCAGCTACTCAGGAAGCTGAGGCAGGAGGATAGCTTGAGCCCAGAAGTTGGAGACTGCAGTGAACTGTGATCATCCCACTGCACTGCACTCCAGCCTGGATAACAAAGTGAAACCCTGTCTATAAAAAAATGAAATAAAAATTTAAAAAAGACTAAGGCTGTGTAATTTGCCAAAGGTCACACAGCTAGTTAATGCGTTACTGGAGCTCAGCACCCAGCAGTCTGTTTAAGAATGCTAATTCAAGAAGCAAGAGAATGGCAGACATTATAAGAAATCCAGGTGTATCTGCCAGAAAAGCAGAGTGATTGAAAAGACTTTCACTGGGAAGAGGAACCAGGACAGGGATGGTAGTGGGAAACTCAGAGACCAAGGACTACGGTTTGTGTTTGTTTGTTTTAATGCATTTAACACTATTTAAATTTTAAACTCAATATAAATGACTTTGGTAACAACAATTCATAAAACTATTTTCATACTAAGTTAATTATTTTCCACAAACTATAGTAACTCATACCTATGCAAATGTTTAGAAGGAAGAGAGGTTTCCATGATCTCCAAGATCTGGTTTATACTCTATTCCTACTCTACATTTTCGTTTAAAGATATTGTAGAAGCAAGTTGGGCAACAATGTAGTCACGGGACGTCATGTAAGTGTAAACTAAGATTATCGCACTTGTTAGCATATTATACAATTAAAATGTATTTCATTAAAACTGAAGCAAGTTTTTTCATGTTTAGATGTTGTTATGAAGTTCTATTCATTAATCTGTTTGACAATAGCACCTTGTAAACTTTCAAAACTTGTCCCATTGTATATTTGCATTTAAATATTTGTATATGACCCTGTTCAGCCTGTGCTTTATAAATCATAAAAGGGCTGAGTTTTGTATATGTGTTTTTCATTTTTAGGCTGTCTGCTAAAAACTATGAATTGTCTCCTGATTGCTTAAGATGATTTTTCCTTTGGAGTTTTTTATACCAGATTGTGATTTTCATGAATATATGCCATTGTTCTAGAGAATACTTGTCTTAGTTCAGGCTGCTATAACAGAGTACCATAGACTGGGTGGCCTTTTATTTATTTATTTTTTTATCTCACAGTTCTGGAGGCTGGAAGCCTGAGGACAGAGTTCCAGCCTGGTTGGGGTCTGGTGAGGGCCCTCTTCTGGGTGCAGACTGCCATCTTGTTATGTCCTCACATGGTGGAAAGAGTGCACAAGAACTCTCAGGAGTTCCTTTGATAAGGACGCTAATCCCATTATATCTAAACTTGGCTCCTCCCTCATGACCTAATCACCTCCCAAAGGCCTCAGCTCCTGATATCATCACCTAAGGGCTTAGAATTTCAACATAGGAATTTTAGAAGAACACAAACATCCATTGAGCCTATTGCAATACTTAAGGCAGATTTATGTTGCTTATAACTCTGGTACATTAAAATACTATTGCATTTTAACTGACTTTGTACATATTTTCTACTTTCTGATTATTCCCTTCTTTGTTTAAAAAATAAATGACTGATATTAAAAGTTTATCCAAATGAATAGGTTTGTATACTTCTTTTTTTTTTATTTTAATTTTAAAGATATGGGATACAATTCAGGGTTAGGTATACAAACGGTTGTTATACAGGTAAAGTTTGGGCCTCAATTTGGTCCCCACTTCACCTGGTTTGAGATCAGGTACTCTTATTGATGATGTGAGGCCGTACCTCCCTCCCCTGGCAGTTTCCCACTACTGCCAATCTCTTTCTTCTGTGATTATAGAGATATACTATAATGACTGAGAAATGGTTATTGTGTTTAATTGAATGCATCAGGTTACTTGTCACATTTTCATAGTGAGTCTTCTCAGGATGGATGCTCCTGCTTGGGTTTGCAAGTGCCTGCCTCAGAACTGTTATTATTTCTTCCAAACACTCCATCTTAATATCACATTTAGAAGCTTCATCAACATACTGTGTTAAACTTCTTTTCTGGTGATTTAGGATAAACCAAGGAAAACAAATATTTGCCCAAATTTCAAGTTACTGAGTCATACTAGAATTCATTCAGGACTAATGAATATTTTGAAAATAAAATTTTTAAAAATATGATAGTAATATTTAATCATTGTAAGAACCCTATGAGGAAAATGTTATTGTAGCTAAGCTGTTTTTGTACTGCCTTGAACCTATAATAATTTTACATTTTAAAGAGTTGCTAAAAAAAAAAAAAAGGAAAGGGAGCAACAGAGACTATATATGGCCCCTAAAGCCTGAAATATTTACTATCTTGGACCATTTACATAAAAGGCTTGTTGACCCCCTCCCCCATAATAGATGATAAAGTGAGATAAGATTGTAAACAAATGGAAGAAACCAGATTTGGAGTCAGGAAGGTCTAGCTTCAGAATCTGTGCTCTTACCCTCCACATGTCTCCTCAAAAAGGTTAGAGATTATTCTAAAATGAGACCGATCTGACATTATTTCTTAAATAATTACATGAAAAATGAGGTGCAAATGGCTGAAAAGTAATACTGAAATTCTTTTTGTGTCCCATTAAGAATGATAAGTGTAAGTCTTGGTCTTCTGAATTTTTTTCCTTCCTTTAAATGGCTGGCAAAAGATGAGGAAGATTTTTAAACATCAAGTATGTTAATTTTTAAAAAGTATAATCACACACACAGATTGCCCCCAAGCATCTGTCTTGAACTTGCAGATTTTCTGATGATTTTTATCAATATTTTGAGATAAATGGTAACCAGTACTGATAGTCATGAAATATAGTAAAGGAAACCAAACTATTTCGCTACAGAATACACTTCTTTGACATATTTTGAGATGCTGTTCAGAGGATCTGCAAACAAAAGGAAGCCCTGCAAAGTTGTCTTTAGTGTGGAGATTTTCATCTGTAGAGAAAATCTGCATTAATACAGCAAGACTTTCTCTGAGGCCCACCCTTGTCTGAATCAAAGAAAGATTAACTGAAAGTCTGACACCTTTAAAGGTCTGAGAGAAACACTGTTATCTCTGAGAGCTGCCTGTGAAAATTTTATCTGTATAACAAGACTACCTTTGCTAGCCAGGCTACCTCTTTTCCACTCCCACAACCTGTCTCGCCTCCATAAACTGTTTGTTTTTGGATAGGCTTCCAGTCCCCATTATCACAGTTGAAGTTAAAGTCAGTTTCATAGTCACACTCTTCTAGGGCTGTGTGTGTGTGTGTGTGTGTGTGTGTGTGTGTGTGTGTGTACACTTGCATGTATGTATCAGAATGCACCTTCCTAAAGTCATAGGAAGATCATACTTCACTTATTTAGTGACCACTAACTCGTCCCTCAGACTCTCTTGGGCAGATTTATAGATATATCTTGCAAGTATGTTATTCTCACTATATAGGATTTTTGTTGGTGGTTTTTACAATTCTTAAATATACATTGACTTATATTGCCATTTCTGGGCGCTTTATTATCTATTTGATCAAGTATTTAATGCATTTTTAAATGCTGGATTAGTATTATCTTAAATACTGTCCCTAATTCAGTGAGTTTATAGTTTCATAAAATATCACTTAACTCTTTTCATGTTGTAAAGCCCCCATACTGTGAGTAATTTCATTTCATTTATGCATACCAGGACAAGATTTTTTTAAGAACAAATAAAAAGTTTTCCAAGACCCTGTATTAACATAAAATCTTTATTTTTGCTGTTGTTTCTATTTTAGACTCAAGGGCTACACATGCATGTTTGTTACACGGACATATTGTGTAGTGGTAGGGATTGGGTCACAGGTGACCCATTCCCCAGATAGTGTACATTGTACCCAGCAGGCAATTTCTGAGCCCCAGCCTCTCTCCTTACCTCTCCCCTTACTGGTATCCAAAGTGTCTATTGTTTCCATCTGTGTGATCATTTAGCTCCCGCATATGAATGAGATCATGTGGTGATTGGTTTTCTGTTTCTGAGTCAGTTCACTTAGGATGGTGATCTCCAGGTCCATCCATGTTGCTGCAAAGGGCATGATTTCATTATTTTTAAGGTTGTGTAATATTCCATGGTGTATACATACCTCATTTTCTTTATCCAGTCAATTGTGGGTGGTCATTTAGGTTGGCTCCATGATTTTGCTATTTTGAATAGTACTGCAATAAACATATAAGTACTGGTATCTTTTTAAATATGGATTTCTTTTCCTTTCAGTAGATTCCTAGTAGTGGGATTGTTGGATCAAATGGTAATTCTACTTTTAGTTCTTTGAGAACTCTCCATACTGTTTTCCATAGAAGTTGAACTGGTTTACAATCCCAGCAACAGTGAGTGAGTGTTCCTTTTTCTCCACAATCATGCCAACATCTGTTAAAATTCATCTTTTCTAATATGAAATATATCTAACACGGGGCTGTGTTTTAAATGTTACTGATATGTGTGGTGATTAAAAGGAAGTGTTCGTATATAGAAAGGCAAGAGGCAATATTTTTCTGCTAATAAGATCTTCCACCATAGCAAGCAGAGAGATTCAATACAGATTTCAAAGCTTGTCTGTGTGAGGAATGGGTACAAAGTAAAAATAGATTATGGTTCTTTATTAAAAGAGACCAGAAAAAGCCCGAAGTGGAACCCTCCATTTATAGCAATACCACCAATATGACACTCAGTTTTCCTATGAATGGGGCTTTCACTAAAATAGAATAAGCAAGCAAGCAGCAACTATGTTTAATGAGCCTACAATTATTTTTTTTTTAATTTATTTTTATTTTAAAGATGTGGGGTACAATTCAGGATTAGGCATACAAGTGGTCATCATGCAGGTAAAATTTGGGCTTCTTTTTGGTCCCTACTTTGCCTGGTTTGAGATCAGATACCCTTATTAATGTTGTGTGTCTGCCCCCTCACCCTCACCGCGGAGGTATCCTGCTACTACCAATCCTTTTCTTATAGTATTATGGTAATTGTTCAGGGTCCACTTATGAGTGAGAACATATGGTACTCTGTTCTTTGTTTCTGTGATAGATCACTGAGTATGATCGACTCTAAATCCATCCAAGTTGTTGCTAAGTCCATATGTTTGTCCTCCTTTATGGCTGCATAATATTCCATTGTATATATGTACCACATTTTTCTAATCCAGTTCAGTTTTGATGGGCAGCATGGTTGGTTCCATGTTTTTGCTATTGTGAATGGTGCTGCAATGAACATGTGTGTGCAGGTATCTTTTTTTGTAGAATGATTTGAGTTCCTCTGGGTATATTCCCAGTAGGGAGATTGCTGGATCATATGGAAGGTCAATTTCTAGTTCTTTTAGAAATCACCACACTGTTTTCCAAAGAGGTTGCACAAGTTTCCATTCCCGCCAGCAGTGTAGAAGCGTTCCTTTTTCTCTGCATCTTTGCCAGCATCTGTTGTTTGCTTTATTAATGATGGCCATTCTTACTGGGGTTAGGTGGTATCTCAATGGGGTTTTGATTTTCATTTCTCTGATGATTAGTGAGGCTGAGCACTTGTTCTTGTGTCTATTGACTGCCCATATATCTTCTTTTGAGAAATGTCTATTCATGTCTTTTGCCCATTGTTTTAAATGGGGCTGTTTTTTTTGTTTTTTGTTTTTTTTCTTTGACACATTTGAGTTCCTTGTAGATCCTGAATGTTAGGCCTTTGTCAGATACACAGTTGACAAATATTTTTTTCTTAACCTGTGGGCTGTCTCCCTGCTCTCTTGATGGTTTCTTTTGCTTTGTTTTGAATATGACATTGGAAATACTAGCACCTCAGAGAAGACCTTAATTTAGTGTAAAG
>CAUYQG010185474.1:0-10502 GCA_963574415.1 Tarsius wallacei
TAAAATATATAGAATAATTGAGCAAGGACAGGCAGAATACCTTTAAAGTAACTATGAACTTTAAAGTAAATTATGAAAATAATATTGCTGCAAATATTATAACAAGTACTTGAATAAAAGTGAGTGGTGAATAAACAAATACATAGTTTATACATGAATACAACACGCTTACAAGAAAGAATAAGTTTCTTGCCTCACCCTTTCCCAAGCCAAGTCCACTCCCCACCCGTGTGCACTTGGCTCTTTTTATAATACCCTTTCTATTTTATTTTCTCTTTCTAGACTACCTGTTGGTTGTATACTGAAATTCCACAGAGCAGTCCTTTTCCTGTTGTATTTTCTACTTTCCCATCCCAACATTTTGGTCAAACTCCGAGATTTCTCTCAAATTTATCTTTCAATCTTTATATTGAATTTCTATTTCTGCAATTTCATTTCCAAGTGCTCATTCTTGTTCTCTGAATATTCCTTTGTAAAAATATCCTGTGCCTATTTTCTCCAATTTTTTGTTCTGGTTGTTTCTATCTCTCTCTTTCAAGTTGGACATTTACTTAAATGTCTGGTGATGCTTGATTGTCAGTTTGTGTTTTCCTTTTTTATTATTTAACTTTTGAATTGGTAATATATTCATATGCTCCAAAAACTTTTTTTAAAAATTTAGGAACTCCTTTCAAATGTTACAAATAAATGTTGATTATTTTAACACATTTTACAAGTGTAAAGACCTCAGATGTGTTATTCATTTTGTCACTCTCAAGTAGGTAACCAGTTTCCATCAATATTTAGTTGATGTTATTAGATGATCTCCAAAAAAAGATGTATAAAGGAAGATACTTTCCATTTTTATATTAATATTACTAGCTTACATGTCAACAATGTTATCAATAACACTCACAAGCTCAGAACATACAAAATAATGTCGTATTACCTGTATTATATTAAATTTAAGAAAGTTTATATTCAAGAATTGACATGAAAATTATGAAATATTTAAATTAAAGATATAAAAAACATTCCTTTTAGAACTGTTTTTCAGAAATCATCTAATAGCATCAACTGAACATCAGTGGAGGTTAGGTCCTACTTAAGAATATCACAATTCATAGCATGTCTGAGGTTCTTACACATGATGTGTTAAAATGGTCAATATTTTTCTTATTTGTAACATATGAACGGAGTCCTAACATTTTAAATAGTTTTTTTCTGAGCATAGAATAAGCACATGTAGTTTTATATGACATAAGAATTCTGATATTGATTCCTATACCTAAAACATAAAGTAATAATGTTGTAACACCTATAGTCACTTGTCCCAACCAATACTAAAGTTTAGTAGATAACTATAATAGTTGCTAAAAGATCATACCACTGTGGAAAGAGACCAAGAGAAACAACAAATAGCATAAAATTTTGAGTTTCAAGGGATTTAATATATGATAAGTATTATAAATCAGTGAAAAATGATTTATTTAGTACTTTATAATTTTCATTTCTATTATAAATTATTGTATAATAATATACATTTATAATTTGCACCATATATTTTATGACATTTAGTATTTAATCTGATTAAATTTAAATTATCAGCTATAATTTAAAATACTTTAACTGTATTTTAAAGTCAATTTGCAATGTGACAGAAAGACAGTAAAATAGTTTCAGTAGTGGTATGATATATAATACTGGGATAGTTTAGTTCTATGCAAACATGAATCAAGAACTCCGTATCCTGTCAAGGCAACAAAGAATGCAACCTTACTGAGAGAGCAATATGAATTCCACATGATGCACTCTTTTGTTCAGACTATAAGCACCCAGAAGACACCAAACAATACACTTCTTAAAGGAAAAAACTTAAGGTTAAAAAATGGCACCAAACATTTTGAAAAGAAGGGAAGTACCATCCTATTCCAAGTAGTTGTGGAGAAGCAGTTATATTTCAGTGTAACTCTGCAGATTATGTTCTTCATGTACTATTTAATACAAATGGTTTATTTGTTAAAATGCCTAGAAGAAATTTTGAATACAAAGAAAGTACTCATTATTTTACAAGGCTTGTTTTTTTCATACAATAATAAAAATTAAAACTGTGAAAATCAGTATTTTAACTCACAGAGATAAATAAATAGCCATTTGAAAAAAAAAAAGAGAACTGGAATCCTAACTCACACTTTATGTTAGGTACATAAGTAGTCAACGTATAGGTGAAGTTTAGGCCTCCCGCTGGTCCTCGTGTTGCCTGGTTTAACCTGATCCTAAACCAGGCAATGTGAGGTCTAATGGGAGCCCCAAACTTCACCTGTACATTGACCATTTATGTACCTAATCCTGAATTGTACCTCACATCTTTAAAATGAAATAATAATAATAAAAAGTAACTTTGAAGTGTACTATATTTTTTAATGTAAAAGAGAAAACCATGAAATAGAAAAAAATGTTAAATATATTAATAATCTTGGAGTAGGGAAGAATTTTCTAGACTGATAGGTAAACCAGAATTACAATGAAGATGTCTATAGAATAATTTACCTAAGGTTTTAAAAATCTGCTTGGGAAAAAATAATGTAAAGTTCAAAGAGAAGATGGGAACGGTGGCTCGAGCCTGTGACCCCAGCACTTTGGGAGGCCAAGGCAAGAGGACTGCCTGAGCTTAGGGGTTTGAGACCAGCCTGGGCAACTTGGCTAGACCTATCTCTAAAATAAACCACAAAATAAGCCAGGTGTGTATGTGCATGTGTATGCATTTTTCTTTGAGAATGTAATGCCTCCTTGATGCATTGTAGCGCACACCTGTGGTTCCAGCTACTTAGAAGGCTGAGGCAGAAGGATCGCCTGAGCCCAGCAGGTCGAGGTTGCGGTGGCTGTGAGCATGCCACTGCACTCCAGGCTGAGAACAGAGTGAGACTCCAACTCAAAAAAAAAAAAAAAAGTTTAAAGAGAAGAATATTTCCAACACCTATGACAAAGGGTTGATATGTTCAATTTATATATGGCTCTTGTTAATTAAAAAAGTAAATAAACACTCCCAAAGCACACAAGTGAAAAGTACATGAACCAGCAATTCACAAAATAAATATTTAAAAAATATAATCAGCTTTCCTAAAAGTCAAAGAACTACAAATTAAAACGAGATCATATATTTGCCTGTCAGTTTATCAACAATTAAAAACATCAAAATTCTGAAGGCTTGTAAGATTGTGGAGAATGGATATTCCTGTACAATATTTAGGGGAGGGTTGAATTAGTAAAAACAAACAAGCAAACAAACAAAAAACCTTTCTGGATGGTAAACTTGTACTCTGCAGCTAGATTTTTAAAGAAAATAATCCAGCAATTTTACTTCAATACATTTTCTCTAAGGAAATAAATAAATAATGAGGACTATAAAGGCAAAACCTTCACAACCACCTAACTGCTAAAACTTTAAGAATGCTTAAGTAGCTTGGTATTTATGTATAACAGTATGCAGCCAATGAAAAAAGATCTGCATTAATTTTAAAAGAAAAATACCCTTGACACCTCATTAACTAAAAATATACATTACAAAGCAATAGGTATGAATAATCATGCTTACCAATGAAAATGTGGGAAAGGGGATGGAGGATGGGGTCCTGATTGTGTCAGAAGTGAGGCTTGACTAAGACATAAACACTAAACAAGTAGGTACAACTGAAAAACATCTCCTTCCTTCCGTCTTCCCCTTCCCTATCACTCAGTATGTCTCACTTTTATGAGCAGCTCTCCTTTTCCATGAAGTTGTTTTATCTTATTATTTGTATTATCATTATTATTACCACTAATTTTACATTAAGTGCTACTGTGCACCAGGCACTGTGATTAACATGTTACATGACTCACCACATCAAATCTTCAAAACAACTCTTATTCCAATTTGCAAATTAGAGAACAGAGTCGGAAAAGTTAACTTGCTCAAAGACACAGAACTTTAAAAAGACAGAGATTAGAATCTTGCACAGTGTATCTCACTCCAAAACCATGCATTCATCTACTACATCCTCCTGCCGTACAGTGAACTGAAACCAATCTATAACACAAGTATAAGCACACCAAACATATGTGACAAGTTTTCAGAATGTAGCAGAAATGAGGGTGAGGTTAGTAAAGTCAAATGGCAAGGTGAGATAAGGAAAACAAATCACAATAAATGAGGAAGAATTTGGCATATTAGATTACATTTGCTAACAGGTCTTATATGTGGTAGGAGGCTTTTTTATAAACTACCCAGCCCAACCCTCTAGGGGAGCTTATAGCATTAGGCAGCAGAGAGCTATTTTGAAATATGTGAAGTCTTCTTCTATCAAG
This sequence comes from Tarsius wallacei, assembly GCA_963574415.1. Taxonomy (NCBI): domain Eukaryota; kingdom Metazoa; phylum Chordata; class Mammalia; order Primates; family Tarsiidae; genus Tarsius; species Tarsius wallacei. Next base: position 4,324 of record CAUYQG010185474.1, read on the forward strand.
GACCCAAGTAACTTATTGAGGGACCCTTTTCCTCCATAAAGTAACTGTACTCAAGAAGAATACAGTGTCTACCTATAACTTAGTGCAACATGAGCCTTAGAGAAGGTAGAAGGAAGCTCATCTATGCATCACATAGATATCAGCAACAGTCTTCGGGGTTCTAAAGAAACAGTAAAGATTGGCAGTATGAAATGGAAGCACACAGTAGGTGACATAGGAATGGGTGGTCAGAGTGGTGGCAGACATTGGCAAGAGAGACATGATTAGAAGCAACTGGAAGAGAAGAAACATAGATGTTCAGAGAGCTGCTGCTCTTAGGGACTTAAAAAGAGCTGTAAGAAAGGGACAGGATCAAGGGAAACCCATCTGGCTGAGTGCTACTGACACTGAAACAAACTTTAAAGCATACTTACCTAGATTCTACATACTGCCACATGGATAGGAGGATGATATGTATAGATACATGTATATATAGGGTCAGAATGAATATACTCCAAAACATTAAACTGTTAGGTTGAAAGATTTTGTGTGGGCTTTATTATTTTTTGCTTTCTGAATCATCTGAACTGTTTAAAAGCAGCATATCATATATCTATAATGAGATATTTTTTGAAGGAGAAAAATTATTCCTAATTATTTTACATTATCACAAAAATATTTAAGATGGGAAAATTTTGGTGGCTGTACATAAATAGATATGTAATAAGAATTAAGCACAATGTTTTGCTCAATTCTCATTATGAACTCTTTCAAGGGAAGCATACTTACATACCACAAAGACTATGACTATGTGTTTGCAAGCCCCCCCACTAATAATTTCCTTTGAAAGCAGGACTGTATTGTATCCATGAGTATTATTGAAACTTGGCACCCTTTAGACACTCAGTAAGACTAAGTGAATGAGTTTATGAAAGCATAAGCACTCTGGTAACTTTTGGTGTCCAACTGTCAATGGTAACTGATAATTAATTTCAGCCTTGGAATCTCCATGTCCTGTTATTTAGGTTTTGCTAAGTCTCTGACATAAGGTAATTGACTGATCAAATGTAAGACCCCTAAACAAGTGGTTTTTTTTTCTCTTTCACTTTACATATCACAGTGCCATTCAACCCAAATAAAGGTGCAGATAGCACCATCAAGTTTGACACTTTTGGAGATGAAATGGGGCGATACAACGTGTTCAATTTCCAGTATGTGGGTGGAAAGTATTCCTACTTGAAGGCTGGTCACTGGGCAGAAACCTTATCACTAGATGTCGACTCTATCCACTGGTCCTGGAACTCAGTCCCCACTTCCCAGTGCAGCGACCCCTGTGCCCCCAATAAAATGAAGAACATGCAACCAGGGGATGTCTGCTGCTGGATTTGCATCCCCTGCGAGCCCTACGAATACCTGGTTGATGAATTTACCTGTATGGACCGTGTGCCTGGGCAGTGGCCCATTGCAGACCTAACTGGATGCTATGATCTTCCTGAGGACTACATCAGATGGGAAGATGCCTGGGTCATTGGCCCTGTCACTATTGCCTGTCTGGGTTTTATGTGTACATGCATGGTTGTAACTGTTTTTATCAAGCACAACAACACACCCCTGGTCAGAAACTCTGCTACCTCTGTTTGGGGTTGGAATGTCATATTGCATGACGTTCTTCTTCATTGCCAAGCTGTCACCAGTCATCTGTGCAATGCACCGACTCAGGATGGGGACCTCCTTTGCTATCTGTTACTCAGTCTTGCTGACCAATACCAATGGCATCGCTCTCATCTTCAATGGAGTCAAGAATGGCGCCCAGAGGCCAAAATTCATCAACCCCAGTTCTCAGTTTTTCATCTGCCTGGGTCTGATACTGGTGCAAATTATGGTGGTGTCTGTGTGACTCATCCTGGAGACTCCAGGGACCAGGAGGCATACACTTGCAGAAAAGCGAGAAACAGTAATCTTAAAATGCAATGTCAGAGATTCCGGCATGTTGATCTCTCTTACCTGTGATGTGATCCTGGTTATCTTATGCACTGTGTATGCCTTCAAAACGTGGAAGTGCCCAGAAAATTTCAACGAAGCCAAGTTTATAGGCTTTACCATGTACACCACGTGCATCATCTGGTTAGCCTTTCTCCCTATATTCTATGTAACATCGAGTTACTACAGAGTAAGTCTTTGATTGTTTCTTCTTTTTCTTGTTCTTTTTTCCTGCCAATGTTTTGTTGTGTAGAATTTAAGTTAGATCCATTTTATTTCATCTCAGCAATGTGTTGGGTAATTACAAATGCCATGATATGAACCTCCATATAATATGTGGAAATTAATTCAATAGGTTTTAAAAGCATTTAGTTTTACCTACCACATGTAGAGAACTGTAAATGTAAATGACATGGTTATTCAAACAATTTATAATCTAGTGGGAGAAAAAGAGTAATACATCACAGAAACAAAGATCTGAGTATCACATGTTCTCACTCATAAGTGGACCTTGAACATCTATCATAATACTATAAGAAAAGGATTGACAGTGACGGGAAACCATGGGGGGGGCACAGAGAGGGGAAGGGAGGTGGGATTAATGGTAGTCAATATCTGTCTGGGGATGGGGGGACACCCCTTATCAACAACGGTGCCTGAATGGTGCATATTTGTATACCTAACCCTTAACTGTACCCCACAATTTTAAAATAAAAAATATGTTTAAAAAAAGAGTAATACAAATACACATTTGCAGAAAAAAATCACTTTTAATTAAAATTTATAAAGTGATTGACAATAGAATTACATGTAAACCACTAAAAACCTTATGAGAATACTTCAAATTAGATATAAGAGGACTTGACTACCACAGATCTATCTGTAAATTAAAATACACTTGCAACATTAAGCTAGGGTAAGTTTAAAGATAGAAATAATTTCATTCTGCTTCATTACTTCTCTAAAACAGGTTAAAATACAATGTTATTTATGAAATCTTTTCTACAGTTTAGCTATATGTACATACGTACATATATGTATATATATACATGTTCCTGGAATTAGTTAAAATTTATACTATACATATCCAAGTAACCAAATTAAGTTATTAATTGAGTCATAGTAATACATAGATCAACTTTCTGAGCTTTCATATAATTATCATCTCTTCTGAAAGAAACCTTATCATTTCATCATAATTTTTCAAATTGCTAAAACCCTTCATCAGTTATTTGTTCATATAATTCTGAGTTTAGTATCCTAGAATGAGATTAAGAATCTTTTTCTCTTCAGGAAATTTATTTTTATTCTCTATATTTCTTAAGTCAACATACATTAACGTTTTCCAGAACCACAATAGTTTCCTTGCCACACCATGATTTCACAAAATGCAGTGCCTTAATAGGTTGTAAAAATTCCTAAATCTTGTATTCACCAGCAATTTCTACTTTGCCAAAATCTAAAAAAATTTCAACCCCAAAAGAAGACAAGACAGAAGTAAAATAGGAGGAATGAGTCAAGAGATCTATTGTACAACATGGTGACTATCATTGTACTCTTAAAAATCGTAGGTTTTGTGTTCTCACCACAAAAAATGGTAAGTATATGAGGTAATGCATGTGTGTGTTAACTAGCTCAATTTAGCTACAGTGTATATATGTATCTCAAACCATCTTGTCATAAATGATATAAATAAATAAAACATATACAACTTTTATTTGTCAATTAAAATAAATACATTTCATTACAAAGACAAATCTATTTAAAGCATGGGTTCAAGACACTGGCAAAGCTTATTGTATCTAGTCTATTTAAATTATTCATAATCTTGTCACTAAAACCTATGGGCTACATTAAGGGATAAATAATAGAAATGAAGAACATAATTTCAATGTCAGGATAATAGTCAGGCATTTTAAGACTACCTATTTCAAAAAAGTGAAAATCTTTAAGAGGTAATACCAGAACTGGATTGGCACAATCAAAGGGCAAAGTATATGCAACACAGGGGAGCTTGAACTTTTAGAGTTTGGAGGTTAAAATGGAGAACCATAATTAATGTACTTTAATTGTCCTAGCTCTATCTCTTGTTTTTATATAGATCTGCAGAGATTTTTTTTTTCTCGAAGTTTTTGGGAAGCCACTCTTAGCAGGCATGATTTAGAGTATTGGATGGTAAAATATTTATAATATTTGTTGTTTTGTCCTGGACATGTGATTTGAAACATTCATTTTCAAAAGAGGTGGTTTTAAAAAAAAAAGGTAGGGCAAAACATACAACTGAATCCGGGCATGACTTCACCTGTAATCCCAGCACTGTGGGAGGCAGAGGCAAGGAGATTGCCTAATCCCAGGAGTTCAGGACCATCCTGGGCAACTTGGTAAGACCTTGTCTCTACAATAAAACAAAAAATAAGCTGAGCATGGTGGTATGCGCCTGTAGTTCTAGCTTTGGAAGGCTGAGGCAGAAGGATCGCCTGAGCCCAGCTGGTTGAGGCTGTGGTGGCCATGAGCATGCCACTGCACTCCAGCCTGGGTCATGCACTCTAGCCTAGATGATAGATGACAGAGTGAGACTCAGACCAAAAAAAAAAAAAAAACTACAAGAATAAACATAAATAGAATTATAAAAATTTAATTTTTTTGAATGAATTATTACTTATTTCTAAAACACAAAAAAGGTTTTTTTCTTTACATTTACATTATAGCAATATAGTAGAGCAACTAACTGAATGGAATTAGCTTACACCACCAGAGGTTTCTCCACATGACAGAAGTCATGAGGTAAATGGAGCAGATATTGTGGAACTGAGATTTTTGAGATCCATGCTAATTAAGGTATCCAATTACACTAAGATCATCTGAGACTTACAAAAGAAAAGAGAAAGTCTCCAAGACAGTCGTTTTCAAATTTGACTGCCTGTTGAACAACTGAGTAGCATTACAAAAATATTGATAGCTGGAGCACAGTCCCAGAGACTGTGATTTAATTGGCCTGGTCTGGGCCGGGACATGGATTTTTCAAAGATTCCCAGGTGACTTTAATTTGCAGACAGGATTGAAAATCACTGTTCTAATGAATCACATGCTCTTCTCGTCCCACAGATATGTTTAGTTTGACCTACCCTATTTTAAGATATGTGTCAAAGTTAGAAAACTGACAAATTTTATATAAATTTTCAGATTCTTGGCTTCTCATAACAAAGAAAAACACACACACAATTGACCACACAGTGCTCACCTTTCAAGACAACATTCTTGTCCCTTTTGTTCACACCCACTCCCCACCTGTCCAAATTCTTTTACCTGGTTCTTTTCACTTTGAAACACCATGGACCCTATAAACATTTGAAGTTGGGACCCTTGAAATTTCCCAGAGGAAAACCATGTGGTTCAGACAGAATCAGCAGCATTAAAAGAGTGCCCAATAATTTAAGGGCAGCTAGAAAAAATTGGGGCGTCAGTCAACAAAGTTTATGACTCATTGTTTTGCAAGTTATACACAAATATAAAGCACTATTCCAGTCTTGAAAAAGTGTATATCCCAGCTGGGGGAAAATATCAAACATGAAAGAATCAAAGATTCACATAGAATAGTTGATAATTAAATTGATGATACAAGCTCTAAGTGCCTATGGGCTTCTTAAAAGAGTTAGATCAGTAAGAGCTAAATTTTCTCAGGAATACTTTCTGAAGACTTGGGATTTTGCCCTGTACCTTGGTGGGCAAGGACAATTATGGTAGTTAGAATATAGGAAATATTTCTGAAGAAACAAAACAGACAACCAGAAGGCAATCATATCAGTCTTACTCAGATGGAAAATTGACTAGGGCAAGGGTTCTAGTGAGAAACTCATGTGGATTGCAACTGGGCCAGATTATACTGGGCAGAGAAATTAATTTAGATAATGTGTTTTTTTTGTTTTTTTTGTTTTTTTTTTATTATGGTATTATGGGGTACAGTTAGGGGTTAGGCATACAAAAATGCTTCGTTCAGGCACCCTTGATGATAAGAGGTGTCTCCCTATCCCCAGGCAGATATTTATCACCATTAATCCCATCGCCCTCCCCCCACCCCAGTTTCCCACCACTGTCAGTCATTTTCTTGTGGTAGTACGTTAGGTGATCAAGGTCTACTATATGAGTGAGAACATGTGATACTTAGTTTTTTGTTTCTGTGAGAGGTCACTCAGTATTATGGACTCTAGTTCCATCCAGGT
>CAUYQG010185476.1:0-11606 GCA_963574415.1 Tarsius wallacei
TAACCTAATTCTTATCTAAATAATGACTACACCATAATATCTTAAAACATGTCTGAAACTTGTTTTTCCCATATGTGATCTTGAGACACGTCCACTCTCAAAAACACCTTGTCTCACTTTAACAGACTTCCTCATTAATCTTAACCGTCACCGTTGTTATTTTTGTATAGGGTCTTTTAACCATTTACAACGGGAATGGGGAAGTTCTTATTTTTCTTTTTGGTCATGGTTTCAGAACTTCATGGGAAAGGAGGTAATAGAGCTTTCTTTTGGTCTCCAAAGGGCATGTGTTTTGCTGTTAGGCCTTTCTTATGCTTCTATGCATAGCTGATTTTATAACCTCGCACATCTTGACTGATATGTTGTTTGTTACAAGGGAAGTGTTTTTTGAGCCTATGCATGTATTCTTATAAGATCAAAGGAGTCCGTCAACAGGATCCATGGGGCTCTGCCTCCGTCATGGCTGCTTCCCACTGGGGCTCTTCTCCCAGTCAGCATTTTTCCCATTTTTAGGTCCCCTCCATCTTGCCTCTTTTTAGGGGTTGTGGCTTCCGGCACTTGGCCCAGATGGGATCTGTTTAGTCAGTCGAAGAGGGGCTCAAGCATTCTAGGCCAGACAGTAATGGAGGTGGGCAGGCACTCATCAACCCTTACAATCGTTTAAGTAACATAAGAGCTAACATAAGAGTTCCAGTCTCAGCCATCCTAGTAGCTGGAACTATAAGCGCACACCACCACACCTAGCTGATTTATTTATTTTTCTCGTGTTTCCTAGGCTGGTCTTGAACTCCAGGGCTCAAGTAGTCCTCCCACTTTGGCCTCCCAAAGTACTGGGATTATAGACGTGAGCCACTGTGCCCAGCAGATAACTTCTGATTTAGATATAAGTATTATTTTTCTCAATAAGAACATATGTTATAGAATTATGTAATAATTAGAATTCTTATTTTTAGTAACCTTAAATTTTAATGAAAACCTAGGAAGCGAGAAATCCTGAACTGTTTATTATTAGCATGATATTAGCATTTCATAGATCGGAACTATTCTACAACTCTTAGAAACATGTTTTTCTATATCATAATCCTTTCTTCACTGAAAATGACCCAGACTTTTAATGAGCATCAAAAATAATTTTAATTTTAAATTATATAAAGTTTGCTTATGAGAATTTATCTCATTTACATTTACTCCATTCATTTTTAGCAGTTTAACTAGATTATGAGAACTGAGCTATTAGACAAAAGCTACTCATCATTTTAATTATATTATTTATATAATAATTTATCTGTTAACCATTTTATTTATTTATTTATTTTGAGTTGGCGTCTCGCTCTGTTGCCCAGGCTGGAGCGCAGTGGCATGCCTCCGGCCACCCCAGCCTCAACCGGCTGGGCTCAGGCGATCCTTCTACCTCAGCCTTTCAAGCAGCCAGAACTACAGACGCACGCTACCATGCCTGGCTAATTTTTTGATTTATTATGGAGATGAGGTCTCACCATGTTGCCCGGGCTAGTCTCGAACCCGCGGGCTCAGGCAATCCTCTTGCCTCAACCTCCCAAAATGCTGGGATTATAGACTTGAGCCACCGTGCCCGGCCTGTTAACCATTTTAAAAGTCTGTGAATATCAGACTTACTTCTTACTTCATCCAAGTGAGAACCTTAAAATTAAACATATGGGTATTTTTTACCAATAACTCAGAAGATTTAACTATTTTTGTTGAACCAATGATATTAAATTGGTCATTGTTTTTTCTTCTTTTAAGAGACAGGCTCTCACTCTGTTGCCCAGGCTGGAGTACAGTGATGTGATCATGGCTCTCTACAGCCTATAACTCTCTACAGCTCAAGTGATCCTCTCACCTCAGCCTCCCGGGTAGCTGGGACAATAGGCACATGTCACCATGCCCGGCTAATTTTTTAATTTTTCATAGGAACGAGGTCTTGTTATGTTGCCCAGGCTGGTCCTGAACTCCTGGGCTCAAGGGATCCTTCTGTAATCCCTAAATGCTTTGGAATTATAGTCATGAGCCCAGCCAGCAGTTTGGTTTTTAAAAACTTCTTTTATCTTTTTCCTCTAGTTTCAAATGGGGTTTCCAATGTTTACATTTTAACTAAAATTGACTGAATTGTATATGAAAAAAAATCTCTAAGTACCGTTGAAATAGTGATTTTTATTTCAATGCCAGTAGCTTAATAACAGCAGGTTAAAATCAGGGAGAAAAGAGAAATAGAAAGCTTTAGAAAACTCTACTCAACTCAGTAATTGCAGGCTAACCATTTGAGCTCTGAAATCTTGCTGTAATTTGCCCATCAGTTTAAAATGTGCACAAAAATGGGCCATAATATGTAACCAACTGGAGTCCCAAAAACCTGGCATGCCTTTTAACTTCTACATATTTTTAAACATGTAGCATGGGGCCCACAAAGACAGACAAATACAAATGAACTCATTCTGAAATCAGGTAAAAAGCCCAACAATCATCCCTCCTGCCTAACAGGGTACCTTAGTATAAAACAAATGGCTGATTCAAAGAATGAGGCCAAACAGAGGGGGAAGGAGGATCCTGGCTGTATACACTGGAGCAATTTATTCAATCTTGGAGTCTGTCAGCCCCTCCAAATCCCATTTTCTTACATCAACAAAGTGTTGTAGGAAGCTGATGTTGTGGGGTGGCTGGCAGTGGGGTGGTGAAGGGAGAATCCCCGAAACAAAGGAATTCTTGGTAGCCACTAGGATGTCTCTGAAATCCGGGCTACAGGGTCAGCTAGCCACAGGCAGCTGGCATTCACAAGCAGTTGTTGCACTCCCTGGTAGCATGAATGAGTAAGCCCTGGTGTGGTAATGTGGCCAACTGGTCCATCCATTGGAAACCAAGAGGCTAGACCACATGATGCGCACAGCCTCTTGTTGGGTGCCAAATTTGTAACTGAGCTCAGGTTTAGCTGCTCATTGCTCAATAGCCAAACCTGAGAGACCAGAATTGGTGTAAAGAAAACAGGTTTATTCAAGAAAATTCCTAAGGAGATGGTGAACTAACTTCTCAAAGACTATCTCAAGTCAGCACAAATATGAGGATTTTTCTCGGGGAAGGGGGTTCAGAGTCTCACTCTGTTGCCCAGGTTGGAGTGCAGTGGCATGCTCACAACCACTGCAGCCTTGAACTACTGGGCTCAGGTGATCCTTCCACCTCAGCCTTTCAAGTAGCTGGAACCACAGGTGCACACTACCATGCCTGACTAATTTTTTGATTTTTTTTCAATTTGTTGTAGAGACAAGGTCTCACCCCTGGTCTTAAACCCCTGGGCTTGGGCAATCCTCCTGCCTCGCCTCACAGAGCGCTGGGATTAGAGGTGTGAGCCTCTGCATCTGGCCTAGTCTGTTTTTATGTTAAGGTCAGGGTAAAGAGGAGAGGGTTGGGGTTAAGATGCAACTAATAGCTGCAGATATCTGGGTTCCAGCAAGGGTCCAAGGAGGTCGGGAGGCTTCTTTGTCCTTGGTCAGGTCATGATGTTTCTTTAAATCTTTAATGAAATACAGTGCACCTGCTCCCCTTTTTCCCAGGGTTAGTCTGGGCAGCTGCATACTTGTTGTTCCTACATTATCTTCTCAGTGTTTCAAAATTATTCTAGCCTACATGCAAGCACGGGTAAGGGTCCCTTAAACAAAGATGGAGTTAGTTATATTAGTTCTTTTGCTGTTTCACTGTTGTACTATGTTTGATAAAAACTCTAGCTATGTCCCATTAGAGGTGGTAGGAAATGCTGTTGTTTCTTTTAAAGTTTTCCCCGTTAAGATAGTATTATATACTGAATTTGGAAGATAGGAAATGGCAGAGGAAGAAGCCCATCAATTTTCACTTTCAAAATAATTTCTGGCTGGACTCGGTGGCTCAGCCTGCAATCCCAGCACTTTGGGAGGCGGAGGTGAGAGGATTGCCTGAGCCCATGGGTTTGAGACCAGCCCGGGCAACTTGGTGAGACCTCGTCTCTACAATAAATCAAAGCATTGGCTGGGTGTGGTAGCATGCATCTGTAGTTCTGGCTACTTGGAAGGCTGAAATGGAAGGATCACCAGAGCCCAGCAAGTCAATGCTGGGGTGGCCATGAGTGTGCTGCTGCACTCCAGCCTGGGCAACAGAGTGAGACTCCAACTCAAAAATAAATAAATAAAAATAATAATTTCTATAGCAATTTGATGTATTTCTCTCCGGACTTTGCTATTCATATTTTATTTTGTTCAAATAATATATCAAATTTCAAAAGGTTTATTATATTCATTTATTTATTTTTTAGAGATGGGTCTCTCTGTGTTGCCCAGGCTGATCTCAAACTCCTGGATTCAAACTATCCTCCCACCTGAGCTTCCCTAAAGTGCTTGGATTTCAGGCATGAGCCACAGTACCTGACCTCTAGTGTTGTTTTTAAGGGCAGGAAAGCAGTTAACATGTTATTATAAACTTTTTCTGCATACTGTAAACTCTTCCTAAACATCATTTTTAATGATTATTATATTTTCTGAAGTAGATATACCATATTAATTTAACCATTCTATCTTTCTTTGACTTTTAGAAGGTTTTTTAATTTTTTTTTTTTTTTGGAGTTGGAGTCATTCTTGTCACCCACGCTGCAGTGCAGTGGCATGCTCATGGCCACTGTAGCCTCGACCTGCTGGGCTTAGGCAATCCTTCCCCCTCAGCCTTCCAAGTAACTGGAAATACAGATGCACGCCAGTATGCCCGGCTGGTTTTTGTGATTTATTGTAGAGATGAGGTCTCATCAAGTTGCCCAGGCTGGTCTCGAACCCCCAGGCTCAGGCAGTCCTCCTGCCTCGGCCTCCCAAAATGCTGGGATTGCAGGCTGAGCCGCTATGCCCGGCCGGTTTTTAATTTTTTGATACCATAATACTTGCTTAATGCCTGTACATAATTGAACTCGCTTATAAACTATCTCTTTGTTTTTAAACTTAAAATTTGTCTTAAATTTCAAATAATTTCCCAACCCTGAGTTCCACTGTTGGGTTACTGTGTTTTGCTCTCTCCCTTGGTGAATTAGCCACTTATGTGGTTATTTCAGCGTTGACTTCTTATATGAGCTTCAAGCTCATAAATCCAAAAGCTTGCTAAACGTCTCCAAGTTTTCTTTTTGGAGGCCTAACATCTTTATAATTTAGGCCATCATCGTCTTCTGTCCCAACCTGTGCTACCTGTTGCATTCCCCAAATCAATTAGAATCCCCTAGTCACCCAAGCAAAAAACACAGGAGCCATTCTATGCTGCTTCCTTTTCATCCTTCCCAAAAGTAGGCATCGGCTTTTGCTAATTTTATCTGCAGTTTCTCAGATCTGTCTCTCCTCCCACCCTTACTGGCACTCTCATAGTTCAGACCCTCGTTTCTCCCACAAACTACGTCTCCTAGTTGATCTCTGTTCCTCCAGCTCTGTTCATCTTAAATCCTTTCCCCACACAACTACCAAAGCAATATGACTAAAGCAAAACTCCCCTCCTTAAAAATTGTCAGTGAGGCCAGGTTGTGCATGGTATATATACAGAGCTCTCCACCTGCTGATCTCCTTTGACTTCTTCAGCTTTTCTTGCCCTTCCCTGCTTTGCATTTATTATTTTAGTAACAGGATGCTTGCAGTTTCCGCTGAGCCCCACCCCCCATGCTGTTCAGTGCTTCCATGTCTTTGCTCATCATGAGTTTGACTTCTCCCTGAAATGTTCTCACTACTTCTTTCCTCTTAATAATGTTTTTTTTCTTGAGTCGGTGTCTCACTCTGTTGCCCAGTTTGGAGTGCAGTGGCACAATCCCGGCTCACGGCAACTTCAACCTCCTGGGTTCAAGTGATCCTTCTGTCTCAGCCTCGAGTAGCTGGGGCTACAGGTGCACACTACCATGCCCTGCTAAGTTTTTAATTTTTTGTAAAGTCAAGGTCTTGTCATGTTCCCCAGGCTGATCTCGAAGTCCTGGGCTCAAGCAATCCTCCTACCTCAGCCTCGCAAAATGCTGGGATTTCAGGCGTGAGCTGCTGTACCTGGCTTTATTTTTATTTTTTGAGTCAGAGTCTCGCTTTGCACTGGAGTGCAGTGGCATGATCTCTGCTCACTGCTTCCTCGAACTCCTGAGCTCAAGTATTCCTCTCACCTCAGCCTCCTGAGTAGCTGGTACTGCAGGTGCACACCACAACACCCAGCTAATGTTTTGATTTATTGTAAAGATGAGGTCTCACTATGTTGTTCATGCTGGTTTTGAACTCCTGAGCATAAGTAATCCTTTTGCCTCGGCCTTCCAAACGGGATTACAGGCATGGACCTCTTTTCCTTGCCCTGTTTTTAAAATAATTTTAATATCTGCAGCCTGTGTGTCTTATTTTTTTATTTTAAGCCTCTCTTGACTGTTCTTGGAGGTCTGCTTCCTCCATGATATGTATCATTAGAAGCTCATGTTTTGTTAAACGTGAGCTTTTACTTTGGAAATTCTAAGGGGCCTGGATTGAGATGATTTGTCTAGTTTCATCTGTGTGCTATGAGACACTAGTAACCTGGAACTCTTTTTATTGATTTCTTGGATTGAGGTTTCTCATACTGTGAGTATAGTGTAAATCCAACGTTGGGACTGCACGAATAGGGCTATGAATATAAATGATTAGAGAAAAGTATTAATATTATTAGTCTATTCCACCCAGTTTTGCCCATTGTGTCTATTTCTCAAATCTCTCCTTTCCCCATTCTTATTGTCACCAGAGACATACTGGTTTTCTTGTTGGTTCATGCTGCCAGTGTGCAGATTTTTCTGTTCATTTCTTTAACAGAAGATATAGCCCTTTCAGGTGTCTGGGTTTTTGTATAGTTCTTAGATTCAGTTCCTCTACTTTGCCAAGTCTGTTCCTCCGTGGTGCTGATAACCAGCACAGCTTTAGGTTTCTGTGTTGGGCATATTTTCAGGGCAGCCCTGCAGGGATGTGCTCTATAGTACTATGACCTCACGAATGAGAGTCTTAGGTGGATCCCAGTGTAGGATCTTAGGTAGATCATGAAGACAGTTCAGGATACTTACAGGAGACCAGATTTCCTTGACACCCATTTATCAGTCACCTTTCCTTCTCAAGTGTATCTGGGTTAAATGTTTTCTTTGTGCTTGAGATGATCTAGAGAGCAATGTTTAATTGCTAGAGTGTAAGCCCTCTACCCAGGGGATAAAATCCTATTGGACAGAGTACACATGTATCAGTTGGTCTGAGATTCTTTTATCTTTCCCATAAAGGACAACTGCCTAAAAATCAATTGAGGAGGACATATTGAAAAATTTAAAGATTTTCAAAGAAGCAAAAATAGAAAATATTTTAATTCACTTTAAAAATGAATTTCAGATTGTACCATCTGTCAGATAAAAATGAGTTTCAGGGAAAGAGCACAGAAGTTTATTAGTTTAATGTAGAAAATTGTATTATTGCCGGGCTCGGTGGCTCAGCCTGTAATCCCGCGCTTTGGGAGGCCGAGGTGAGTGAATTGCCTGAGCCCGCGGGTTCGAGACCCGCCTGGGCAAGTGAGACCTCATCTCTACAATAAATCAAAAAATTAGCCGGGCGTGGCAGCGCACGCCTGTAATTCCAGCTACTTGGAAGGCTGAGGCAGAAGAATCACTGGAGCCCAGCAGGTCGAGGCTGCGGTGGCCGGGAGTGGCCACTGCACTCCAGTCTGGGCGACAAAGTGATACTCCAACTAAAAAAAAAAAAAAAAAAAAGAAAATTGTATTATTCACATATAATGAATGTCTGTGCTACTACATTTAGTGTTGCTATAAAGGAATACCTGAGGCTGGGTAATTTATAAAGAAAAGAGGTTTATTTGGTTCACAGTTCTGCAAACTGTACAAGAAGCATGGTGCTAGTATCAACTTCTGGTGAGGGCTTCAGGCTGCTTCCACTCCTGGTGGAAGGCAAAGTGGAGCCAGCATGGGAAGAGACTTTTTTTTTTTTTTCTGAGTCAGAGTCTCACTCTGTTGCCCTGGCTGGAGTGCCGTGGCATGCTCACAGCCACCGCAGCCTCAACCTGCTGGTCTCTGGTGATCCTTCCACCTCAGCCTTCCAAGTAGCTGGAACTACAGGCACACGCCACCATACCTGGCTAATTTTTCTTGATTTATTGTAGAGATAAGGTCTTGCCAAGTTGCCCAGGCTGGTCTCAAACCCCTGGACTCAGGCAATCCTCTCACCTCCACCTCCCAAAGTGCTGGGATTATAGGAGTGAGCCATCACGTCTGGCCTGGGCAGAGGCAGGAAGTGCCAGGCTCTTTTTAACAACCGATTCTCATAGGAAATAATAGAGTGAGAACTCATTCGTTACTCTAAGGATGGCACCAAGCCATTCATGAAGGATCTGCCCCTGACCCAAACACTTCTCATTCGGCCTCACTCCTAGCATTAGCATTAGCAAATTTCAACTTGAGATTTGGGGGAACAGACATCTAACCTAAAGCATTCTGCCTGTGGCCCTCCAAATCTCATGTTCTTATATACAAAATACAATCATTTCATCCCAATAGTCCCCCAAAATCTCAACTTGTTCTAGCATCAACTCAAAAGTCCCAAGTTCAAAGTCTCATCTGAGACTCAAGGCAAGTTTCTTACAGCTATGAGTCTGTAAAATAAAAAAGTTATTTACTTCCAAGAAATAATGTTTGCATAGGCATTGAGTAAACATTCGCATTCCAAAAGGGAGAAATAGGCCAGAAGAAAGAGCCTGTTGCATGGAGAAACAAGCTCCTTCCAAGTCTGAACCCAGTAAGACAGACATTAAATTTTTTTTTTAAGTTGCAGTCTCGCTCTGTCGCCCATACTAGTGTGCAGTGGCACGCTGCACAGCCACCGCAGCCTCAACCTACTGGTCAGGCACTCCTTCCCCCTCAGCCTTTCAAGTAGCTGGAACAACAGACGCATGACACCACACCTGGCTAATTTTTTGTGATTTATTGTAGAGGTGAGGTCTCACCAGGTTGCCCAGGCAGTCCTCTCGCCTTGGCTTCCCAAAGTGCTGGGATTACAGGCTAAGCCGCCACGCCCAGCCAACAGACATTAAATATTAAAACTCCAAAATAATCTCCTTCGACTCCACGTCCTGCATGCTGGGCTATTGGTGTGAGGGGTGGGCCCACAAGGCCTTGAGCAACCCTGCCCCTATAGCTTTGCTCAGCATGTTCCATGTGGCTACTTTCATGGGTTAGAGTCAAATATCTGCAGCTTTTCCAGGTTGAAGGTGCATGCTGCTGGTGGCTGTTTAACTCTAGGGTCCGGAGGACGATGGTCCTGTTCTCGCAGCTCCACTAGGCATTGCCCTAATATAGGCTCTCTGTGAGGGCTCCAACCCCACAGTCTTGATTGACATTGTCTTAGTAGAGACTTATTACAGCCTGACCAGATTCTTATACGCACTGCACAGAAAAGCCAATACACTGACAGCAGTCATTGCATAGATAAATTGTTTAATAAATACAAGGCCACCAGTCAGAATGGGAGATATTTCTCAAATATGCCTCTGAGAATTCAGAGTCTAGGGCTTTTAAAGGTAATTTGATGGACTAGGGAATTGGGACTGCTGATTGGGAAATTGAATCACAAAGGTGTTGAGATTGTCTTCATGTGTCAAGTCAGTTTCTGGGTGGGGTTCATGGGTCACTGGTCTGGTTGTTGTCAGATGGTCTACCAAAATGCAGAGTCTGAAAAACATCTCAAACACCAGTCCTAGCTTTACGTTATTTGTAGGAGCAACTGGGGAAGTTACAAATCTTGTGAACAATCACGTGGGAGGAGGAATCCCTAGTGATCAAAGCTCCCTTCAGTAGATTAAACTTCATGATGCCATTAAGGAGGTCTGATGGCTCATTGTTTAAGGGACCTTAGGTTCATTATTTAAGGGAAAATATGTTTATCAACCGTGAGGGCAGCTTCCCCCTCCCCAGAGGTCAAGACATAAGATAATCAGTTGTGCTCTATTGAAGTGTCTGTACAAACCATCATGCAAGGAGAAAAGCAAACATAGATACAACACACACACACACACACACACACACACACACATATATTTCAGTCAGAATCTGTTGTCCAGACTGGAGTGCAGTAGCACAATCACAGCCATCATAGTCTCAACCTGCTGGGCTCAAGCGATCAGCCTTCCAAGTAGCTAGAACTACAGGAGAACATCACCATGCTTGACTTTTTTTTTTTTTTTTTAATTGTATCGACAAGATCTCACCAAGTTGTCCAAGCTGGTCTTAAACCCCTGGGCTCAGGCAATCCTCTCGCCTCTAACTCCCAAAGTGCTGGGATTACAGACTTGAGCCACTGTACCTGGCCCCTTTTAATTATAAATTCCATCTTGAGGCGATTCCTTTCTCTTGGATATGATTGTAAGTTGTTAGAAGCAGGCAAGCCACTTCTTGAAGGCTTTGCTGCTTAGAAATTTCTTTCACCAGATACCCAGTTCTATGTTCTACAAACCCTAGGGCATGGGCACAATGCAGGCAAGTTCTTTGCTACAGCTAACAAGGTTTGCTCCAGTTCCCCATAAATTTCTCATTTCTGAGACCTCATCAGTGTGGCTTTTCCTGTATATATTTCTACCACATTTTGGTCACCACACCTGGCTAATTTTTTTTATTCTTTTGCAGAGATGAGGTCTCACTATATTGCTAAGCAGGTCTTGAACTCCTGAGCTCAAGCAATCCTCCTGCCTCGGCCCCTCAAAGTGCTGGGATTGCAGGCATGAGCCACTGTGCCTGACTGAATTCATTTATTATCTCTAGTAGCTTTCTTGTAGGTTCTTTGGGGACTTTCTATTTATAGTAATTATGTCATCTGTGAATAGAGATAGTTTCACCTCCTCCTTTCCAACTTGAATGCCTTCTATTTCTTGTTCTTATCTCAGAGCTCTGACTAGAACTTCCATTACAATATTGAATAGCAGTGGTGACAGCAGGCATCCTTGTCTTGTTCCTGATCTTAGAGGGAAAACTTACAGTATTTCACCATTGACATGCTGCTAGCTATGGGTTTCTCATAAATACCTTTTATCATGTTAAGGAATGTTCCCTTTACTCCTAGTTTTCTGAGTTTTTATCATGAAAATATTGGATTTTGTTAAATACTTTTTCTGTGTCAACTGAAGTGATCATTTGGTTTCCCCCTTTATTCTATTAATATGATGTGTTATATAGATAGATTCTCATGTTGAACCACCTCTGCATTCCTGGAACAAATCCCACTTGATTATGATGAATAATTTTTAAAAATTTGGAGGCCAGGCTCCAGCAATCCTTCCGCCTCAGCCTTCCAAGTAGCTGGAACTACAGGCGTGCACTACCACACCCGGCTATTTTTTTATTTATTGTAGAGACGCGGTCTCGCCAAGTTGCCCTGGTGGGTCTCGAACCCGCGGGCTCCGGCAATCCACTTGCCTTGGCCTTCCAAAATGCTGGGACTACAGGCTGAGCCACCGAGCCTGGCCTCCAAATTTTTAAAAATTATTCATCATAATCAAGTGGGATTTGTTCCAGGAATGCAGAGGTGGTTCAACATGAGAATCTATCTATATAACACATCATATTAATA
>CAUYQG010185477.1:0-40902 GCA_963574415.1 Tarsius wallacei
CACACAAACAAAATTCCCTAAAGCATACCGGTAATCACACAAAGACAGTCCAATAAAATCATGCCTTTTGATGCATTTTCCCCAACACAAACATGTAGTCTAAATCAAAAAGCAAACAAAAGTGTGCAAAACAAACACTCAAAACAATACAATCAAAAATCAAAATAGGAAACCAGAGTAGCTCTGGAATGTTTCTTGAGTGTCTAAAGTCTCTTCAGCTCTGATCTCTAGCCTCTCCCCTTTGCTTTCATTGCAGGCAGATAGATTTACTCCAAGCTTGGGTTGGTTCCCTTGGCTTGCTGCCTGAGAGGTCTGCAGCAGGGCTGAGTTGCCTGTATCTGATTCAGCATAGGGGAGGGACTTTTGTCTTCTGTTTATCGATGTTACCTTAGAAACTAAGGTGGAGGCTGCTTGTAGATGGGCAGGGCAATGCAAATCTTTGCCTGGAAAATGGCCGAGGTGGGCAGCTACTCTTTTGTGGATTCTTTCTCTCCACCCGTCTTTTCTCACCACTCATCCAGGTCCGTGGGTGATCCACCATGATGGGCTGTGGTGGTGTGTCTCCTGCATCAGGCACCGGGGATCAGCGACACAGCTGTGGCTGGATCTGGCATGCCACCAGTGGCCTGGGGTGGAGGAGGGAGCTGGGAATTCCCTCTTCTGGAGCTGAGAGCTGAGAGCCGCTGATCAGCACCTCCTTGAGATATACTGTTCCCTTACATAACCATAGGGTCCCACGCTGGGTGCCTCAGACAGAACGGGGACCAGAGTTCCAAAGGGTGGGTGGTGAGCAGTGACAGTGGTTTTGGGCCCTGCACAGGGCACTTCAGCCAGGAGTGGAGCTGGTATCTCTGAGGGGCTGGTGAGAGCCTCCCTGGGTGTCGGTGGCTTGAAATAGAAAGGCTGCTTTGTTATCAGAATAGCTATTTATGCCTTCTTCTGTCTTCTGTTTGCCGAAAGATCATTCTCCAATCTCTAACTCTGAGTCTGTGGATGTCCTTTTCAGTGAGATGAGTTTCCTGGAGGCAGCAAATTGTTGGATCATGCATTTTTACCCATTTTCCCATTCTATGTCTTTTCAGTGGTGCATTTAGTCCACTCACATTCAGGTTGATTATTGAAATGTGAGAGTTTATTTCTACCATTGGACTGTTGGGTGTTTTGTTTCCTTTTGAACTTTTGTAGTTATATATGTGTGTATTTTCATTTTTGTGAATGCTCTGTATGCTCTGCTAACTCCGTGTTTGCCTATACCTTTGTGATGGACATGACTTTTTTTTTTCTTCCTGTGTTCAGGACCTTCTTAAACATTTCCAGAGCTGGTCTGGAGGCAGCATATTCTCTTAGAAATTGGATGTCTGTGAAGATTTTAATTCTCCATCACTGATGAAGCTTAGCTTGGCAGGGTAGGAAATTCTTGGTTGATATTGCCTATCTTTAAGAATGTTAAAAATTCGACTCCAGTCTATTCTGGCTTTTAATGTTTCTGCAGATAAGTTTGGAGTAATTCTGATGCCTCTTACTCAGTAGGTAGTCTGACCCTTCTCTCTCAATGCCTTTAGAATTTCTTATTTCATGCTTACTTTGTGGAGGTGAATTACTATGTGTCTAGAGGTTAGTCTTCTCATGTAATACCTTGTGGAGATCCTCTGGATCTCTTGTGCTTGAATAGTCACATCTCTGGAAAGATAAAGAAAGTTTTCTTGGATGACCTTATGAAATGCTTGTTCCATGGTATTCTCTGTTTCCTTTTCTGCTTCAGGGATACCAATCAGGCTTAGATTTGGCTTCTTCACATAGTCTTAGATTTCTTGGAGGCTTTCCTCCGTCCTTTTGAATTTTTTTTTCTATGTTTTTAACAGATTAGATTGATTCCATATTTTGGTCTTCAAGTGCTGAGCTTCTTTCCTCTGCTTAGTTGTTTCTGTTCCCTATGCTTGTTAGTTTGTTATTTATTTGAAGCATGGAGTTCTTTATTTCCATTATTTTAAAATAGGGTTTTTTGAAATTGGCCAACTCTACTTTTACTCTCTACATGACTTCATTGTGTTTTGCTTCTTGTTTCTCTTAGTTTCTGTTCATTTTTGCCATCCAGTCTTTAATTTCTGTGGTTGTCATCTGGGGCAGGTCATTCTGAAGGGTTGCAATTGTTTGTGCTCCAATGGCTGTATAGTCAGGTGCTGTCTTTTTAGGACTCTGAGGGTCACCTGTGTTTTTCCTTGATTTTTCCTCATTTGAAACAAGTCTCTTTTTCATCTCTAAAATTTAATCATGCAGTGAGAAAGGGAGAAGCATTCACTTCTGCTATTTGCTCCACCCTGTGGCAGGTTACAATAATTACAGGTTCTCTCTCCCACTGCTAAACCAGTCAAAACACTTTTCATTCCCTGCTTTGTATGACCAGTGGCTTGGAAGGGGTGAACTGACTTGCCTTAGAATTGTTCACCTCACTCTTTCACTTGGAAGGTTTCAGTTCCTGCATTAGCCTGGCATACAGTAGTTGATAGGGTGACGGGATTCTTGCTTTTGTTATTGCTTTCTGTCTCTGTGTGTACAAAAACATCCTTGTTGGGTACAGGGTGTATTGGCAGCTGGGCCCCTCCTCTCTTCAATGCTTGGAAAGAGAGTTGTCTGTTTCTTCACTATTTTCTGGTGGTGGGCATGCCAGTCAGTTTCACTCTGCAGACCTTTTTGGTCATGCCTGGGAATTGGCCACCACAGTGGCAACTGGTGGTTAGGTTTTGTTCCCCTATTCACTTGGTCTCTGGTTGCCCCCTGCCATGTCTTGACCAAAACACCTCCCAGATGGGACTGATGGCTCACACACAGCTTGGAGGGGGTGAACTGACTCAAAACATCTTAGAATCACTCATTCCTCTCCTTTGCCAAGCAAAGCTTCTGACTTTTTCTGAACCGGGATCAGGGTGGTGGATGGAGTGTGCAGATTTCTGCCTTGCCATTGTTTTCTGGTCTGTATGTACAAAAAGATCCCTGTTGTGTGAAGGGTACATTAGTGTATGGGTCCCTGCTCTCTGTCTTGCTTGGTAAGAGAGGTGCCATTCAGTTGCCAGTGGTGAGTGTGCCAGTCAGATTCACTCTGCAGGCAGTTCTTTTCCTGCCTGTGACTGGCTGTCACAGTGGTGCCTGGTGGATAGGTTTTGCTCCCCATTTCACCTGGGCTTCAATTGCCCCCTGCTGTGCCTTGACCAAAACTCCTCCTGCATGGGACCAATAGCTTGAGCACAGGTGGAAGGGGGTGAGCTGACTGGAAATGTCTCAGAATCACTCACCCCTCTTCTTCACCATGCATAGTTTCTGACTTTGTCCAAACCTGGAACAGGGTAGGGGATGAGGATGACCAGAATCTCATTGCTGTTGTTTCTGGTCTCTGTGATCACAATGAGACCTCCACTGGGCACAAGGTGGATTGCCCATCCAAAAGTGCTCAAGGCATCTCCATTAATTGGTGACTGTGTACCAATTTTCCATCTTACTAGGAGAGAGAGGTGCCAGTCTGCTGCTCCACAGTGGCCATTTTGAATCTCCCCCTACAGAACTCTTTTTCTGAATCAGTCATTCCTGTATTATGTGATGAAAAATTATCAACATCTAGTTACAAACATGGCCACAAGTAATTTAGCATAAATTAAAATGTATATTTAAGAATTACTCTTTCTGAACATTAAAACTATGTGTGTCTGTTAGCTGCCCATATGTATTATTTTAAGAAGTGTCTATTCATGTCTTTTGCCCACTTTTTAATGGGGCTGTTTGTTTTTTTTCCTTTCGACAGTTTTGAGTTCCTTGTAGATCCTGGATGTTAGGGCTTTGTTAAATATATAATTGACAAATAATTTTTTCTGTGGGCTGTCTCCCATCTTTCCAGATGGTTTCTTTTACTTTTCAGAAGGTTTTCAGTTTGATGAGGTCCCATTTGTCTTAAAGTACGGATTTCAGGGGTTTGACAAGAAATTAGTTGCCTATTCTGATTCCCATAAGTGTGTCTCCTGCATTTTCTAAGATTCTTATAGTTTGAGGTTTTACAATCAGGTCTTTGATTCACATAGAGCTGATTTATGTATATGGTGATAGACAGGGATCCTATTTCAATCTTCTGCATGTGGTCAGTCAGTTTTCCCAGTACCGTTTACTGAATAGGTTCCTCTCTCCCCAGTGGTTGTTGGTGGAGGCTTTGTTGAAGATGAGTTGGTTGAGAGATTGAGGTTTTGCTTGTGGAATCTCTATCCTATTCTATTGGTCTATATGCCTGTTCTTGTACCAATACCAGGCAGTAGCTGGAAACTGCCTGGGAGGGGGGCACATAAAATCAATAAGAATACCTGATCTCAAACTAAGCAAAGTGAGGACCAAAGTGTGGCCCAAACTTTACCTGTATCATGATCACTTGTATGCCTAATACTGAATTGCACCCCACATCTTAAAAATGTAAATAAATAAATGAAGAAATAATAAAAGAAAAACCTATTTGTTTAAGTTTTTGTTTGTCTGAACTTGGTATAAATTTTAAAACTAAAACAATCAAACAAATGAAATATTCTCAGGTGACACAGTAGCATGGCATTTTGGCATAAATACTTATCAAACTGTAAATGGATCAAAGTGGATCAAAGACCTGATTGTAAAACCTCAAACTGTAAATAAATCCTCTCTTGATTGTAAAACCTCAAGAGAGGATTTATTCCTTTTACTGTCTAAATTTGTCTTTTTGGGTTTGTGAATGTAGGACATTTGCTTTTCTTCACTCACCCTATTAAGTAACTTTAAATTTTGTAAAGTTTTCCTTAGAGTAGAAATAGCCATGAGGAAAGTTGTAGCATGCAAGTGATGAAATACTACAAGTCAAAACACAGTTGGTAATAAGGCCACACATAACATATTTACAAACTGACTTTCCCTTGCTTATTAATATTATGTAAGTCTTGAATTTAAATATTTTTTGTCAGGGATTAAAAGTTAATTTGAATGATATCTTAGAATATCGGTATATAATACTTCTTGCCCTATTCTTAACACAAAGTATTGTATTATTCTCTAGTTTGGATTATTGGAAACATTTATGATGAAAATGTGATAATTGATGAGGAACCATGGAATAATATTCTGTGTATATGAGGTCACGCTATCTATTTTTGACTGTTAAATAATATAACTCTGCCATTAAATAATAACATGGGATATAAGCTTTTCACATTTTTGAAATAAAATTAAAATTTGAAGTCTTGGTTGCCCAACTCATCAAAATTCTATTGCATGGATTGTTTAATGGCAGAATTCCTGGAAGGATCCACTTTTATGGGTATCCAAAATTTCAACCCAGGATTAAGCTATAATATGAAAAACCTGAACTTCATTGCTTGGGCCCTGATTAATATTGCTTCCAATTAAACGAGTTGTAAGAATTTTATACACACTTGCCTCAGAGTGAAAGGCAACATATTTCTTAGCTCTTACCTTTAGGGAAATCTATTTCTTTCATAAGCTGTTATTTTAATTCTTTTTCTTTATAATGTTGCAAATAATAGCAAAATTTAAAAAATATCATTTCCTTTATTTGCTGTGTATTTGGTGCTATTCTATGTGCTATATGTGTAATAATGCATTGACTTTTCACAGGAACCCTATGAAATAAGTATTATTTTCATCTAGACCACACAGTTATGATATTTACTTAACAACTGCTTCATATGCTGCTTTATTCTAAAAAGCTTAAGGTGACTTAAAAACATACATAATGCAAAAAGATAAAATAGAAGTAGAAGATAAAAATTATGGCAATTTTAAATAATATGAGTGATAAAAGATAGACAAAACTATGCTGTTTATTTCTGTTCAGTTTTAAGAAATGAACAGAGACTAGTAAGTTGATGTTCTTATTTCCCTTTATCTTTTTACTTCCAGGTATACAACTAGTTATATTTTTCAGCTGCTCTGGATGTAAAATATAGACATGGAATGAAACAATCAAACATGAGTTCTGATCAATAGAGTGTGAGGAAAAGTGAGGTATGGAACCCCACTTCAAGACTGGGACCTAAAAGCTTTACTTTATACCTTTCATATTCCCTCTTCCCCAATCTGTTGACTATGTATGGATGATCAGGGCAACTTTAAAAGCATTAAATGTTACAAATGGACAAGCTTCTGTCATCATTGGTGCTTGAAGGCTGATGCATAGTGTATAGAAAGAAAGAAAAAAACATGATGTTAAGATTGCCTGAGATAAATCAACTAGCACAAAAGCAATGTTTATTTAAAGTGAGTCTTGAATGTGGAAGGTTCAGAACCATAGAGTCTGGTAATCTCTGGACTGAACTTGGAAACACCTTTAAGAACACTCAAAAATAGAAATGGATGGTCAAGATTTCAGGCAATCCTCAAGGGTACTATCCCCTTAACCCATCTTTTGTTGAGTGTTGGGAGACATATATTTTATGATTTTCTTTTTGATAAGTCTCTGAATGCAGATATTCCATATTTCAATTTAAATTTAGAACTATGTGCATGTAAAAGTCAACTGTGGGGATATTTAAGGTAACATCTCTTTTGAAAGTTGAAAAATCTAAGGAGAAGATTTGCCCAACTTGAGATGCAAGTGAGTCAAGGGAAGCCATAAGTAAGTACAAGTCTTTTTTGCAGCAAACAATCTATGTATGCTACACTACAAACATGAGTGGAGGGTTGTGGACTGGGAGTTGTACAGCATAGAGGTTTTTGTTGCTGTGTAGCAAATTAGCACAAATTGTGTAGCTTAGATAACATTCATTAGCTCCCAGTATTGTAATCAGAATTCTAGTGCTGCATGGCTATGTTCTCTACTCAAGGTTTCACAAGTTTGAAATTAGGTGTTGGGTGTCTTGAGTTTATATCTGAAGGCTTGAGGTAAATATATGCTTATGAGCTAAATCTAGACTGTTGGCAGAATTATTTTACTTGGAATAGTAGGTATGAGGTCCCCATTTCCCTTCTGATTATCTGCTGGGGCTACTTTCAGCTTGTACAGATTGCCTGCATTCCTTGTAACTTGGTTCTCTCCACATTAAAAGCTGGCTACAGAGAAACTCTCTTACAATGAGTCTGCCTCACACTTTGCATATCTGACTTCTCTGTCTTTGATTTTTAAATGTAGATTTAAAAGATCCATGCGGTTAGATCAGGAACATCAAGATAATCTATCTATTTTAAAGCTAACTGATTTGGGACTTTATCTGTAAAATCTCTTTACAGCAACACTTAATTTTTAATAGAATAAATGGGAGTAGTTGCAGGAACACCAGGGCCAAGAATTTGGGAGACAATTTTAGAATTTTGCCTACCACGTAGCATAAAGATGGCCAGAATTATTGGAAGCTGAAGAAATACAAAGCTAGGTTTTCCTAATGTCACTATCTGAAGTATGGGATGCATTTCTGACCTATTTTTAGTAATTGTTGAGGATTGCTATGAATTTTCTATGCTAATTTTCTATGCTAATCTGATTCTCAGTCTTACTTTTAAGCTTATCTTCCTTTAATCTGAATTCAATTCCTATTCATTTTACCTTTTGTAGTATATGTAAACAATATTATATCTTTAGTGAAAAGAGGTTGGAGAATAAATACATTTAAAAATATAAACCTTGTTTCTATGATTTCATTTTTTGAGACTATATACATTTTTTGATTTTACCAAATGAAAAATAAGTCATATAGCAAAACTTGGAAAAAATATTAGGTAGTTTCTCTGAAGAAAAAATACATAAAGCCTGCTTAGAAAAAGAACACACATTGTGCTTCTCTCTCTAAGCTGTTTGAAAGTGAGATAAATAATTGCTTAGCTGATATAATTTAGGTATTGGCTTCCCTGGAAAAACACATTGTACCAGAAAACCATTTTATTTCAATAGTCCTAGAATTCTATTAAAATAATTATTAACTGTTGGGTAATAGTTATCAGAGCTGTAATAAAATATAGTGAATTAAAATAGTCGAAAGTTTATATGTGATAGTTTTACAGTGTCTAGAAGTTATGTGACTATTAACAAAATAATAATAAGATAAATATGAGGTTTTTCAAAAACATGTGCTGAATATATACCATGTAGCTTTCATGGGAAGGGCAGAGGAAACATTCTTTTTGTGCCCTTGAAATGCTTATTTATTCCAGAAAAACACTGAAATTATATTTTGGCTTAGAGAATCTAGTGTCTTTTTCAATTTAAAAAAGCACAGAACTGCATGCCTCAGTAACACTGCTCTACTCAAATTAGATTCTGTGAATTTTCAAGTTGTAGGAAGATTTGGGATTGATGAATGTGCAAAGCATCATCTTTCCATAATGTTCAATCTTTCTTCATTTGGAAGTAGAATCATTTTAGTAAGCATTATGCTCTGCTGGTATCTTTGGAAGGGGGAAGACCCAAATAAACTTACAATCCCTAAGTGCAGTTATGTATTTTAAAAATATGAACACTGAAAAAAATCAATAAGGGTTTCCAATGCTTTATAGACAAAGGGAATATATAATTCCATTAATAATGGTGTGTGGTGTGTGCATGTTTAGGAGACAAAGAGGGAGAGGGAGAGTGACAAGGGGAGAGACAAAGAGAGAGAGAGGGAGAGAAAGGGGGAAGAGAGAAAGAGAGAGGAAAGAGGGAGGGAGGGAGGGAGAGAAAGAGGGAAGGAGAGAGAGAGAGAGGAAGAGAGAGAAAGAACAGACACATACACACACACACACAGACAACAGGCAGGAGAACACATGCTTGACATTGCTCTATGCATCTATAAATGAGTGACTACTTAGAGGACATCCCCAATGGGTCATATATTTATGTGTAGGTTAAGCCATTTGTCAAAATAAAAGCCTTCTTACATGGGTGATGCATTATTTTTTCTTGAAAATGGACTTAGGTACTGTACTGGGAAAAATTTGGACTTTGATATGTTACAAAGTACTGTTTAGATTTCTTTTGAGAGTTAAGAAGAAAAGAAAACATACATTCTGAGGAAAGTATCATTTCTTTTTAAAAAAATCCTCTTTTCAAGTGAAATGTAAGCATGCTAATTGGTGAAAAGTCATTTGGGAAACATCAGGTGTTCAGAGGATTTTTGGTTACTCCTATTTCAAAGTAAATAATCACTGACAATACTATTTCTCCAAAGTAATGACCAAAAATGCTTCAGGTCTAGGGATATACACTTTAAAAACTACCTTTAACTCATAATTATATGGCAAACTTAAAATATAAAATGAGTTACATGTGTACATACATTTATTTTAAAGATATTTTCAGGACTTTAGAATATTTGATGTGATATATATTGGACACTGGAGGCAGCAAAAGAGAGGAGATATAGGCTAAGAAATCACGGAACAGGGACCCAAATATGACCTCTGTTTACAACTTTCCCTATGTAGCTAAAACTTGTTAATCCTCACTCTCCCCATAAGTCAAAAGCGGAAAATAATGCAGATGAATAGGAGTTTCATGAGGATTCAGTTCACATATTTAACAAATAATTATTGAATGGCACTTGACTCACGACTATCATAAGTAGTAGAAAACATAAATGAGCAAACAGGTAAACCTTTTTGTCCTTAGGCACTTAAATGACATATTCTAATAGATTAACGTTATGACTAATGTAAAGCTTTTAACACAGTGTCTGGCATGGAATAGTTACTTAATAAGTAGAAACTATGATTATTATTCTATTAGTTTTTAATAAGGCTACATGTTATGTTGAAAAAATATTACATACTTGCAAAAGTGTGAGAAAAAAAACTTTTATCAAGACAGGAAGGACTTTTTTAAAAAAAAATTTGAATTTATTTATATTTATTTCCATAAGTTTATTGGGCTATGATATTTTTTCTTTTTTTTATATTCAATATTTTTATTATGGTATTGTGGGGTACAGTTAAGGGTTAGGTATACAAAAATGCTTCGTTCAGGCACCCTTGTTGATAAGAGGTGTTTCCCCATCCCCAGACAGATATTTACCACCATTAATCCCATCACCCTCGCCCTCCCCTCCCCCATATTTTCCCATCATTGTCAGTCATTTTCTTATGGTAATACGTTGGATGATCAGGGTTTACTATATGAGTGAGAACATGTGATACTTAGTTTTTTGTTTCTGTGAGAGGTCACTCAGCACTATGGACTCTAGAAGGACTTTAAAAAATTTAGCATAGAATAAGCTTTGAGATTTTAGTTGCCATGCCAAGTCAGAATTTTTCTGAAAATCATTAAGGTTTGGGTCCTCATTTCTCTCCAACTATGAGAGTTTTATTGTAAAACCACCTGAAAGGTAGTATTACATGAAGAGAAGGGACTACAGGTAACAAATGGGATAGCAGGGCATCTTCTTTATATCCATATCTTGTCCATATCAAGATGATGCTTTGGTGTCTTTGTAAACATTGAAGGAAGATATTTATATGAACTTAGGAGAAGGCAAGAGAGAAGACCTCCTTGCCAAAACAAGAAGGCCAACAGTTTAACACCATTATGACTCTCCTGTGAGCATGGCTACTTCTTTCACATATTTTAATTTGATTTTTTTTAGTCAGTAATATTTTTAATGGTTTATTTTTTTGTTCTCAACATGGAAGCTAAGATACTCTTTAAAATGAAAAATCAGGGCATGTCTTTTTTGTGCTTAGAAGTCTTTGTTGACATTATTGGACTTAGGACAGAAATCAGATTTCTTACCATGACTCTTTCAGATTCCAAATGACCTCTGATCTCTTGTTATGTCACACTCGCATCCATCACTGTGATCCATTACACTGGCCTACTTTATTTCTCTTTACACATTTTAGCTTATCACCATCTTTGTTTTCTAGTCCCTCTGCCTGAATTCTCTTCTTCCAACAAGTCATGTTGCTAACTCTCATAAATGAAAAATCTCAAGCCTACTATCACTTTTGCAAAAGGTCTTTTGTGACCAGAAGGTGGATATGAATCAACAATATTATGACCACAACCACAAGGCAACATAGGTAATCTAAGCATAACTGAACAGTAAGATGGTCCAGCTGATGACTTAATTTCATGTGATAATAGTAAAATTCCTAATTTGTTTCAGTCAGAGAGATTCTTTTTTTTTTTCTTTTGGAAGAGTGGAGGAGGGATTGGGTATCTCCGAGTAAAGAATCTTTGAGAATCAGCTTAACATGATTGCGTATAATTATTCATGATGATGAATGTACAAGCCTGGTCTCATTAATCAAGTGAGATGAAGTAGATCACTTATTATTACTATAAATCTCAGGTTTAAAATAACTGGCACTTTAAATATGTTTTATTTTTGATCATGTTGAAAAAGTCTATTTGAAATATGAAAGGCTACATTACATATAAATTATTACTCTTTTTTAAAAAAGCATTTAGAAAGATAATATGTTTATTGTGTATCAAGAAATGTATATGGAGATAGAGCACAATTTATATTTGAGACCACAGCAGACACAATGAATAATGTGTTTGGATACACAATAAAAATAATGAGAATTATCTCAGAACTTATAGTTAAGAAAATACATAATAATTAATTTTAAATGACTGAGATCACAACATTACATATTCTACAAGAGCAATGTATATTTCAAGTAGCTAGAAGAAGAAACTTGAAATGTTCCCACCAAAGACATGATAAATACTCAAGGTGATGAAACCCGCAAATACCCTGGTTTACTCATTACACTTTTATACAGGCAACCAAATATCACATGTACCCTATAAATTTGTAAAATACTATATATCAATTTTAAAAAAGGCTGAACAGGCAACCAAGAAAGATTGGATTTTTTGGATTTGGTTCACTGACAAAGGTCTTTACATTCAGGCTGCCTGAAGTTTGCTTTGCTGTTGTTGTGTTTAGTTGTGTTAAGCAGAGGTAGTGAGATAAGCTCTTGGGTAATCCTAGTTTATATGCTTTTCATTATTAATGTCCTTCACTGGTATTAATTTGAATCTTAGAAGAAGACATTATTTTTTTTAAAGTCCTTATGGCGTGATTTGCCATTTTCTTTTTTTAATATCAGTAAAACCAACATACCACATCAAATAACTTCCTGTTAAAGAAGAGCATGAGATCCATAAATGTAAAGATTTTTTGTGGTTTTTTTAAATTTCAAAAGATTTTAAAGATGTGGGGTACAATTCAAGATTAGGTATACAAATGGTCATTGTACAAGTAAAGTTTGGGCCTCCCTTTGGTCCCCACTTTGCCTGGTTTGAGATCAGGTACCCTTATTGATGTTTTTAGGGGGGGACACAACACAGCATCAAAAACTTGTTTGTATTGGCCAACACCCCATCGTCAGCATTCAGCCTAATGAATGACATAGTTAACGCTCAGAAAGAGCATGTTCAATAAATTAATGACACATCCTTTGTAAACAGGTAATTATCTGGATAATAGCTACATTTATAAAATATTACTATAGACCAGGCATTGCCTAAACATACACATACAATAAATTATCAACAATATCTCTATAAACTATAACTATTATTATCCCCACTTTTTTTGAGTTAGATTCTCACTATCACCCTGACTGGAGTGCAGTGGCATGCTCGTGGCCACTACAGCCTTGACCTGATGGGCTCAGGGGATCCTTCCACCTCAACCTTCCAAGTAGCTGGAACCACAGGCGTGTGCCATCATGCCCAGCTAATTTTTAAATTTATTGTAGAGATGAGGTCTCACCAAGTTGCCCAGGCTGGTTTTGAATTCCTCAACTCAGACAATCCTCTTCCACCACCTCCGAAAGTGCTGGGATGACAGGCATGAATCATTTCACTCGGCAACACTCATTTTTAAATGAAGGCATAATAGCCACAAGGAATCAAATAGCTTGCCAGTTATGCATAGTAAGCGGAGGAGCAACAATTCTAATCCAAGTAATCTAGTTTTAGATTATGCACTCCTAAGCATTGTACTATACATTACACACCCTAGAACTTAACAGAAATTAATCCATCATTATTGTTATCCTCTGTTCACTCTTTCAATCTTAGTGTTCCACAGGCTTTGGTTGTAAGTTCTCTTCAGATTTCATTTTTTGATGTCCAATTCCTTCTCTGGCAAAAAATATCATGTCAGTGATCATCAAGTGTACATTCTTATCTACTGATTTCTCATACTCTCTACTTGAATGTCTCACAGGTATTTCAAACTCAATAACCCAGAAAACTTCTTAATATCCCATCTCAATAAAAGGCACCAACCTGCACACAATAGTCTGAATTGTATCTATGATGTCTCAAGATGTCCCTTTCCTCCTCAAGTCTTTTATAATTCTACACCCTAAGCAGACTTCAGCATGTCTCTTCTTCTCTTCATCCTAATTAAAGCCACCATTATCTCTTACCTTAACTTCTGTAGAAAACCTCCTGAAGCAATTTTGGAACATTTTCTGCTGACTCCCCCATTCCCTATCCATAGCGCAGCTGCACTGATTTTCAAAAACAAAGCAAACATACATCAAACCTGGATTTACAATTCCCGTATTCAAAACCCCTTAATGGTTCCCTCATGTGTTTCAGATAAAACACCGAGTCTTTCACTGAACCTAAATATCCCTGCATATGATCCTCCTTCCCTGTCTATACTCATCTTGGCTCATTTCCTCTGGTTTTCTGCCTCATAACACTATGGGACAATTTTCAGTTTCTCAAATGTGCGATGCTTGCCCCCACTGTGAGACCATTATACATGCTCTAGTCCCCTGAACTGGACTCTTTCATTGGCAACTCATCCTCCTGGTTCCTATTTATGTGTCACTATCATTAAGGAAAAAAAAAATCCCTCCCAATTCCAGTTTAGGTTATGTGTCTCTGTTTTACGCTCTTATAAAACTCAGTATTTTACTTCCAAATATCTCCTATAATTTAACTTAATTTTATGCTTATATTTTCTACTAGAATGTCAGCCATTCTAGTAGGGCTGGTCTTTCTGATTCATTCACTGCTATCTCATAAGCAACTGGTTTTAACAAAGGTATGGAAAAATATTTATTATGTCTCATTCCATTATGAGAACAAAATAGGGCAGCAATAAGTAAAGCCTAGGCAACTGTTGCTGAATGAGTTCTGAATTGACTTTGATATTTTTAAAGTATGCTCTTTCGTTAGTTTTTTTAGCCCAGCTACCTAGTTACACTAAATTAAATGTTTGGTTTTTTTAACCCACAGACACTGAAAGAAAAAAAAAGAAAGGTCCACATTTTGAGCTAGTGGACAAAACAGTGACAGCAACGGCACCAGTGTCCCGTCCTCCTGAACTCCTGCTTTTATAACTGAAGTGCTCTTGCTTCAGCTAGATGGAGGAGGTAAGGACGTTTCAAGATCCCCTCTTAGATGAACGGTTGTCTGCAGTCAGTTGCCTGTGGTTGCGTTGCTTGTTCTAAGTCTTTATAATGGTAGAGTCAGGCTTCAAAGTGCTAAGAACATGAACTGTGACCTTTTACAGCTCCACCTGCTGGCTAAAACATGTAATACATAATAGATACAAATATTTTTCTGCCCATGTTCTCATCCTCTGTAGACTGCAAAAAAGACAAGATTTTATTGCAGTCGAGCATGAGGGATGGGAGATATTGTTGCAGCTATACTGGAAAGTACCATCTGCCATAGGTCTCACAGGGCCTTTTCAACTCAACTCTCCTTCTAATTAAGGAATAAAGAATAGAAAAATTATATATATATATATATTCTGTATTATGAAGGAAACAACAAATGTTTCTAATTCCTGGAGGAGTAGATCCTCATCTACTCACAATTCGAAGGGGTAAGACTCTTAGTTTAGAATCATTTCAGGCCTAAAGTAACTTTGGTTCCTTCTTTCAACAGTCTTCTAATATATTTTTTTCTGACAACTAAAATGGATATTTTGGCTGTGTGGTCCTCAAGCCTCAAGAGAGATGAATAGACATATAAGATGGCTATGTCAAATCATATAATTGTGTGTTATAAGCCTGTTTTAAGTCTAAAACATACCTCCTATATGCTAGGCACAGGGCAAAGTATAAGGAGGAGAAAATCTCAAAGTGAGACACAACTGATACCTCTTATAAATACAGACTATATTGGTTTTTTACCATCTATATGTAACTTGAATTCCCATAATCTTTTACAGACTCAAGCTGATATTCTTTATTAATACTGAAAGCTATTATATTGAGAAGATTGGAACATCATGGTTAAAAACCTATACTTTAAAATCATACCGTGTTTAAATCACAAGCTTATCACTAGTCTCTCTGTGAGTTTGATGATATTATTTAACCTTCAAAAATTTCAGGTTCCTCAGTGGTGCAATGATAATAATATTTCTCAGAGTGTTTTTGTGAAGAATAAATGAAATACCACATATAGAATATCATATTTTCTGAATGAAAGCTTAATTATAATCATTTAGAATGAAACATTATTATTATTGGAAACTCATTATCCACTATCTTCAAGAAATCCTAGAAGGAAAGTTTTTGCTGCCAAACACATACATGACTTTAACCTTAAAAGATTGTTATTTCTAATTCCCTGCCATGATTAAAGTATTGTCTTCACATTTGCTTTTTACAAAGGCAGCAAAGGGGATTCAGAGAAGTTAGGCAACATTTTTAAGGTCAACAAATAATTGAGGATCCATGACTAGAACTCACATCTCCTGCTTCTTTGTGGTGCGTTTCACACCACACCAAGGTGATTCTCACAATATAAATTATAATTACCTTTTTTATGATAGTAAAAAAGACCATGCGTACTTCAATATTATATTTTTTCCAAGCTTTTTTGTTTTGTTTTGTTTTCTCCACAGTCTTAGAAAGAAGGTGAAGTTGGTTTTTTGTTTTGTTTTGTTTTTATTGTTTCATTAATCAGTAGCTTAAGCCTCATGAAGCTAACTATTATATTTAGTTGACCAAAGGCATTAGAATGACTTCATTGAATTCTTGGTTTTTAAATTACATTATTGTGTAGAAACCAATTGGAATGAATGATTTCTCAAGGATTTTCATATACTCTTTGGTTGAGGATATTTAGAACCAAAATCACCTAAGCTATATACCTATTTTACCCTATAAGTTTTTTTTTAAACAATAACATTGAAACACCTGCTCAAAGTGAGACCGCTAAGTGACACCTCTTAGCAGTCTCAGTTGCTTAGAAGCTATGTCAGTGCAACTCACACATTATAGTCTCCCAAAGAAGCTGTTAGTATTACTAACATACTACCTCTAACAGCTCTTTATGCTCAGACTTCCAGTTCTCAGATAATCCATATTTTTGTCATTATTGTTTTGCTTTGCATAAACAGAAATCAACATTTTTTTGACATGTGATATGGATATGCAAGGCACAGAAATACTTTAAAGATTATAGACTATAAATAAATCAAATGAGACAACTTTTTGGGACAGTACAACATTATTTTCATAAAAAGTAGGTATAACAGTTATGTGTAGTCTAGCTTCCAGAAAATTTGCATTACTGAGTAAAATAAGATGATCACAAAAATAATCATTTGAAGTCTATGGTAATTTGCCTCTGCTTGTCTGACAAGTTTGAGTTTCAGGAAAATTCATAATCAATATAGTTAAGTTGCATAG
Organism: Tarsius wallacei; assembly: GCA_963574415.1. Classification (NCBI taxonomy): domain Eukaryota; kingdom Metazoa; phylum Chordata; class Mammalia; order Primates; family Tarsiidae; genus Tarsius; species Tarsius wallacei. The sequence continues at coordinate 16,618 of CAUYQG010185477.1, forward strand.
GTGTGTGTTGATCAAATAACATTTATAAATGAGGTCTAGACACCATCTACCTTTAGGGTGGCATTAAATTAAATAGTCATATTAAAATCATTTAAACCAAAAGAAATGTTGGACAGAAATTAAATATTAATTCACTATTGCCACTCCAAATTTAAAATAAACAAAGGAGACTTCAACAAATTTCTCTATCAGCATAATGACACTTTAATTCTGTGATCAGAATTTGATGAAAGTATTGAAAGGATGAAAGGAAACTTACTTTAGTTGTGAATGTATTCATATTGTTGGCAAATATTTCACTATGCATTCATTAGATCAGTAGAGATGAAATGAATAATTTATCAATGTCTTTTAGGGGCCAGATAATTCAGTACTATAGTATATTTGGAAATATAAGTATATATGTGTTTCTGTGTGTTGGGGGAAGGATGTTTATACACATATACACATACACAGAATTCTTCTTTTAACCTAAATTTTGAGACATAAAGTTATAGTTTTTTAAAATTAGAACATGAGGAATAAAGGCTTATGTCTTCAAAATAAATTCCAACATAGAATAAGACCAGTGCAATTACCACTGTTATTTTATTGATTTTAGAAAGCACTGCATAAATAATAGTGATGAAATATGGTTCTAATATATTTTCTAATGGAAACGGAGAAACAGCTGCAAGTAGAGAAAATTGATTTTTCAAAAGAGCAAAACTACAAAACTGTTATCTTAAGTACAAGTCTCTGATTTTTTTACTATTAGTTTGCAAATTTGCAAGCGATACACTAGCAATCTGTATTATTTAATCAACATAAATGGGGTTAGAATTCCTGCCATAAAGTTAAATCTTTTAGAATTTTACAGTCTAGTTTACTACCTTTCATAGCAATGGTTAAAAAATTTACACAGCTTTCTGATAAAATTGTTTTATTCTTTGAGGTGTTATTGATGTACCTGGATCACTTGGAAATCTTTCTACTTAAAATCTATAACTTCTCACATAATAGTATTTTTTTAAAAATATCCTTTGGCATGTAATTCTATTTTGGCTTGTAATTGTTGATGAGGTGTGCCCCTCCCTACCCTGGCAGTTTTCTTCAACTGCCAGTCCCACCCCCCTTCCCTTGGCAGTTTTCCACTACTACCAATCCCTTTCTTAGAGTATTATAATTGTTCAAGGTCCACTTATGCATAAGGTCATATGGTACTCTGTTCTTTCTTTCTGTGATAGATCACTAAGATAGATTCTAAATCCATCCAAGTTGCTGCAGAGTCCTTATGCTTGTCCCTTTATGGCTGCATAATACTCCATTGTGTATATGTACATTTTTTAAAATCCAGTCCAGTTTCGATGGGCTGCATGATTGGTTCCATGTTTTTGCTATTGTGAATAGCGCTGTAACAAACATACGTGTGCAGGTATCTTTTTTTAGAATGATTTGAGTTCCTCTGGGTATATTCCTAATAGGGGGATTGCTGGTCATATGGAAGGTCAATTTCTACGTTCTTTCAGAAATTGCCACACTGTCTTCGAAAGAGGTTGTACTAGTCTGCATTCCCACCAGCAGTGTAGAAGCGTTCCTTTTTCTTCACCTCCTGGGCTCAGGTGATCCATCTGCCTCAGCCTCTCGAGTAGCTGGGACTACAGGTATGTGCCACCGTGCTCGGCTTGTTGTTTGTTTTATTAATGATGGCCATTCTTACTAGGGTTAGATGGTATCTCAATGTGGTTTTGATTTGCATTTCTCTGATGAGTGAGGCTGAGCACTTTTTCATGTGTCTGTTGGCTGCCTGTATATCTTCTTTTGAGAAGTGTCTATTCATGTCTTTTGTTCACTTTTTAATGGGGCTGGTTTTTTTTTTTTTTTTTCCTTTTGGTACGTTTGAGATCCTGGATGTTAGGCTTTTGTCAGATATACAGCTGGCAAATATTTTTCCCCATTCTGTGGGCTGTCTTCCTTCTCTCTTGATGGTGTCTTTTGCTTTGCAGAAGCTTTTCAGCTTGATGAGGTTCCATTTGTCTATCTTATCTCATATGGCATGGGCACTTGGGGTTTTGATCAGGAATTGGTTACCAGTTCGAATTTCCATAAGGGTGTCTCCTGCATTTTCTAAGGTTATTATAGTTTGAGGTTTTACTTTTAGGTCTTTGATCCATTTAGAGTTGATTTTTGTGTATGGTGATAGGTAGAGGGGTTTTCTGCCTTTTTAAATCATCTAATGACTTACTGTCAGTGACAGTTAAGCAAGCTTTCTGAACTTAATAACATTACTTAGTAGCCATGTGTATGTAGCGTTCCCTGAAAACAGCCTGAGTATCAAACATTTATTCTGAATTAAAGACACTGGAGCAGTTAACATAGAACAAACACCCTGAAACTCATTGGTCCCAATATCTAAGTTACTGTCTGTGACAACTAAGCAAAGTTTCACTATGACTTATTAAATTAAACTTTATCAGCACAGCACAAAAATTAACAGAAAGGAAAATGCAAACGATTCAAGTTACTCCATATTTCTTTGGCATCATTTTTGTTAGATTCTCATATTAATAATAGTACTGTTGTAATTTGTTTAACTGCATTTTAAATTTTGCGGGGTAGACTACCTCTGTGACAAACTTTTAGAGGTAGAATTTTAAAAGTACAGCAATTTTATGTTTTGTTAAATATCCTCAGACTGATTTATACAAAAATAGGTGTGATATGCCTAGCAACCAGCAATGCTTAAATGTCTCTAAGCACAATACTGCTATGTATTTTTAAAGTTATCTTAATTCTCATTTCTGCCAGCCATGGTGGCTCTTACCTGTAATGCCAGCACTTTGACAGATGGAGGCGAGAGGATTACCTGAACCCAGGGGTTCGAGACCAGCCTGGGCAACATAGTAAGACCTTGTCTCTACATTAAACCAAAAAATGAGCCAGGCATGGTGGCACGCGCCTACAGTTCCAGTTATTTGGAAGGCTGAGGTGGAAGGATCGCCTGAGCCCAGCAGATGGAGGTTACAGTGGCTGTGAATGTGCCACTGCACTCCAGCCTGGGTGACTCAAAAAAAAAAAATTCTCATTTCTTGGATTGCTGATGAAACTGAACACTTTCCTGTGTGATAACTTATTATGTTTTCCCCAAATGAGTAAACTATTTATCCCTATGAATTATTTATTTGTAGAGTCTCACTGCTGTCATCTTAGAACATACAGAAGTGATAAAAAATGTTCTACATAATAAACTCTTATTAAGCATATTTGTCACATTTCCCCTATATCTTACTTCTTTCCTTTGGATATTTGTCTTAATATAGTTGTAATGGAGCTTTATATTTAAAAAACTTTAAAACATTAATCTACTCTTTGATAATGAACTTTATATCTTGAATCCAAATTCACTAAGCAAAGCAATCAGAAAAGAACTGCATTTTCTATTTAATTTTATTTTTTTTGTGACAGGGACTTACTTTGTCACCCATGAAGGAGTGTAGTGGCACAATCACAGCTCACTGTGGCCTCAAACTCCTAGGCTCAAGTGATCTTCTCACCTCAGCATCCTGACTACATGCTAGGCATGTCACCATGCCTGGGTAATTCTTTATTTTCATTTTTGTAGAGACAAGGTTGTGCCATGCTACACAGGCTGGTCTTGAACTCCTGGGCTCAAGTGATTCTCTTGTCTCAGCCTCCCTAAGTGATGGGATTACAGGTGTGAGCCACTGTGCCAGCCTACACTTAACTTATTTTTTAAAAAATGTTTTTTAACTATTAGAAAAGACTAAGATATTTTACAGTTTACTGAGGTGTTACTGATAGAAAAAAACCTGCACATAAACAATCTGTTGAGTTTTGACATATGTATAAATCATGAAACTATCACCAATCCCAAAAGTTTCCTTGTGCCCCTTGTGATCCCACCCTCCCAACTTCCCCAAAAACTCTTCCCAGTCCTCTGGCACCAGGCAACCACTGATCTGTTTGCTATTAAGAGAGTTTAGGTTGGATTTTTAACAATTTTTATATAAATGGAATAATATGGTATATATACCTTTTTTTGGGTCTGGCTTTTTTGTCACTCAGATAATTATGAGACTCATCCATGTTGTTGTTATCAAAAGATCATTCTTTTTATTGCTAAGTAATATTCCACTGATGAACATATCATGATTTGTTTATCCATTCACCTGCTTGCTGCTAGACATCTGGGTTGGTTCCAGTTTTCATTTCTCTTAGTTAAATACCTAAAAGTGGAATAATTGAGTCATATGGTACGTGTATGTTTAACTTTTAAAGCAAACTGTGTTTTTTTGATTATTAAGATTTGAGTATTCTTGATATATTCTCCACACGAGTCCTCTGCCAGATTTGATTTTTAAGTGTGTCTTTTCCTTGCCTTTATATTTTTGTTCTTTTGTATACAATGAATTTGTTTACTATCATTTTCCTTTTATCTGAAAAACTTCCTTTAACATTGCACAGTACAGGTTGGCTGGTAATTCATTCCTTCAGCTTTTATGTGTTTGAAACAGCCTATCTTTGTTTCTGATAAATATCTTTACTGGTATAGGATGTTAGCTTATTTTTTTTTCTTTCACCACTTTAAATAAAGATGTTGCTCCACTGTCTTCTGGCTTGCATTGTTTCTAACAAGAAGTCTGCTGACATCCATATCTTTGGCTCCTCTATATGTAAGAGACCTTTTTCCCTCTGGCAGCTTTTAAGATTTTCTCTATAACTTTTTTTTTTGTTGTTTGAGAAAGCAGGATTTATTGAGAGGTCAGAGAGCTCCCACAGTGGAAGGGGAATTGAAGGGGTCGCCCTCTTTATAACTTTTAAAGATGTTTCCTCCAAATTTCATTTGCTTGGAGTTTGCTGAGATTTTGGGATCTGTGGGTTTTACACTTTTCATCAAATTTTGAAAAATCTCAATCATCACATTATATAGGGGACCTAAAAATCCCTGTATTTAAAAAAATTGTATATTTATTCTTACATGATTAGACTTCAGTCACCTTCAGAGTTTGATGCAATATACCTGTCGAGATGTTTTATCCACTGTTCAAAACAGTTATTTATTTATTTTTTTGAGTTGGAGTCTCACTCTGTCGCCCAGACTGAAGTACAGTGGCACGCTCCCAGCCACCGCAGCCTCAACCTGCTGGGCTGCGGCGATCCTTCCGCCTCAGCCTTCCAAGTAGCTGGAACTACAGGCGCGCGCTACCATGCCCAGCTAATTTTTTGATTTATTGTAGAGATGAGGTCTTGCCAACTTGCCCAGGCGGGTCTTGAATCCGCGGGCTTTGGCAATCCACTCACCTCAGCCTCCCAAAGCACTGGGATTACAGGCTGAGCCACCGAGGCCGGCTGAAAACAGTTTTTAAACTTGTCAATTTTGATGCTATTTAGTGCATCTGATGTTTTTTGTTTCACCTCTTCCACATCAAAACATTTCCCTTTGAGGACTTTTCCATCCAGTGAAACAAACAAAAAAAAAGTGGCTCTGGGTGAGATTGAGCGTATAGGAAGGGAGGGGCAAGAAGGTCATGTTATTTTTGGTCAAAAATTCCTGAACACTCAGGTTGGTGTGCGCAGGTGCATTGTCATGGTGGAAGAATCAGTTACCTGTTTGTTTCTTCCACAAATTGTGATGCAACCTTCTCAAAACTTCCAGATAAAACTTTGGTTGACCGTATGATATGGAGGAACAAATTCCAAATGTACTGCATGGGGCTTGCCTTCCAAAAGACAACTCAGGTTTTTTTGGGGGTCCCTCTAGTATGTATTAGGTCCTTTGAATGATAGTTTGTTCTTTGTCCCTGGAATTTTTTTTTTTTTCTGAGTCAGAGTCTCACTCTGCAACCCAGGCTGGAGTGTGATGGCATGATCACAGCCAGCCTTGATATGTTGGGTTCAGGTAGTCCTTCTGCCTCAGCCTTCCAAGCTACTGGAACCACAGGCATGGGCAACCATGCCCTGGCTCATTTTTTGATTTATAGGAGAGACGAGGTCTTGCCATGTTGCCCAGGCTGGTCTCAAACTCCTGGACTCAGGCAATCGCCTCTGCTTCCTGGCTCCCCTCTGATTTTTATATTGGCATTGTTTCAGTCAGTTTCCATTCACTGATTTTTCTCCTCATTATCAGTCTTATTCTTTCTCCTCATTATCAGTTTCATTCTTCTTAGCATTTTTGGTAATTTTTTATTTTTATTTTTTTTGAGTGGGAGTCTCACTCTGTCGCCCAGGTTGGAGTACAGTGGCACACTCACAGCCACCCCAGCGTCGACCTGCTGGGTGCTGGCAATCCTTCCACCTCAGCTTTCCAAGTAGCCGGAACTACAGGCACATGCTACCATGCCCAGCTAATTTTTTTATTTATTGTAGAGACGAGGTCTCGCCAAGTTGCCTGGGTTGGTCTTGAACCCGCGGGCTCAGGCAATCCACTTGCCTCAGTCTCCCAAAGTGCTAGGATTACAGGCTGAGCCACCAAACCAGGTAATTTTTGAAAAATATGAGTTAGAGTCTCACTCTGTTGCCCTGGCTGGAGTGCAGGGGCATGCTCATGGCCACTGCTGGGCTCGGGCGATCCTTCTGCCTTATCCTTCCAAGTAGCTGGAACTATAGGCACATGCCTACCATGCATAGCTAATATTTGAATTTATTGTAGAGACAAGGGCTTGCCAAGTTGCCCAGTCTGGTCTCGAACGCATGGGCTCAGGCAATCCTCTTGTCTCCACATCTCAAAGTGCCAGGATTACAGGTGTGAGCCACAGCACCCAGTTTCTTGGTAATTTCTGATAGGATTTCAGGCATTGTGACTTTAACGCTGTTGAGTGTTAGATACATTTTTGAGCTTTGTTCTGGACAATGGTTAAGTTGCCTGGAAACAATTTAATCCTTTTGCGTCTTGCTTTTATGGTTTTTTAGGCAGGACCAGAGCAGTCTTTGGTCTAGAGCTGCTGTTCCCCCACTACTGAGACTGTACCCTTTTAAGTTCTCTACATGATGCTTCATGTACTATGAGGTTTTGACACTCTGGTCAGTGGGACTACAAACTACTCCTGTGCTTGGGTGAGCTCCAGGTTTTATGCCTGCTCCTTGTGAGTGGTTCTTTTCCTGGCTTCTAGCAGTTTTGCACACATATGCACCAATCATCAATTAGAACTAAGACTCAAGAGAGTCCCTCCACAGATCTTTAGAGTTCTCTCTGTAGCTCTCTTCGCTTTACTATCCTTCCTTGAAAACTCTACCCCCCTTGGCTTCCCTAAATTCCAACCTCATCTCCTAAACTCAGAGACTCTGCTTGGGTTTCCCCTCCCTGAGCCAGAAATTATTCACAAAATAAAATATACAGGATATGCTGGAGGACACTTCCAACTCACAACTCTTCTACTTTGTAAATGGGTTGGCCTATCTCTGCTTGTTATCTAGTTTACTCGTGGTCTGAAAAAATATCTAAAAAGTCTTTTTTATTTTTGTTTGAGTCGGAGTCTCACTCTGTTGCCCAGGCTGGAGTGCATTGGCACGATCATGGCTACCACAGCCATGATCTGATAGGCTCAGGTAATCCTTCTACCTCAGCCTTCCAAGAAGCTGGAGTTACAGGTGCATGCCACCACACCTGGCTAATTAAAAAAAAATTTATTGCAGACACGATGAGGTCTTGCCAAGTTATCCAGGCTGGTCTTGAACCACTGGCGTGAGCCACTGAGCCTGGCTAAAATGGCAAATTTAGGAATAGCCATTCAAAATCTTGGGCAGTAAAAAAAGTCACTTTGGATTTTAAAAAACAATCTGGAAAAGCTTAAAACTTACTTGAGGAATGTAAGTGGTAAAAATCTAAACTAAAGAATAATTCAAAAGTAGGCAGGGATGATTTAGAAAAGTACTCCTTATCCCCCATGTTAAAAAATAATAGTGAGTGATCTTTCACAGAAACAAAGATCTGAGTATCACATGTTCTCACTCATAAGTGGACCTTGAACAACTACTGTAATAATATAAGAAAAGGATTGACAGTAGTGGGAAACTGGGGGGGGGGGGCGGGGAGGTGGGATTGACAGTAGTTGAAATCTGCCTGGGGAAGGGGGGGCACACCTCATCAACAAGGGTAACTGTACAATGAATATTTGTATACCTAACCCTGAATTGTACTCCACAATTAAAAAAAAAAAATCTTAACTTCTCCTTCATATAAGTTCTTTCCTTTCTATTTTTCAAAATAGTTCACCATTCTTGTTTTTGAATTACTACTACGATTTTTTATCCACAGGACTTTATGAACTGTCTAAACTTGTTTTCTTCTTAAGAGTTCTTTACCACATATTATATCAAAAGATCTCTTTTGGTCACATTCACTGTTTCTTTCCCTTTTAAGGTTTTCATCCCTTCCTTCCACCAACAACATGTGACTGTTAGTCTTTGAAATCTCCTTGTATGTCGGCTTCCACATTCCTTTTTCCTGTGTTGTTGGCCTTCATTTCCGACCATTTCCTCTTGATCTTTAAGCACTTTTTTTTCTTTGTAGAGACGAGTTCTTGCTATGTTGCCCAGGCTGGTCTCCAACTCCTGACCTCAAGCAATCCTCTCTCTTTGGCATCCCAAAGTGCAGGGATTACAGGCATGAGTCACTATGCCTGGCCTCTTGGTCTTTTTTTGCTGGCTATCAATCATCTAGTACAAAAGCTGGCAAACTGTGACGTATGGGCTAAATCTAGCATACTGCCTATTTCCGGATTGCCTGCAAGCTAAGACTGGTATTTACAGATGAACATTTCTAATCAAGAAGAATGGTTAGAAAATGCTAACTTTGAACCCCAATTAAGTAAAATTCTACCCACCACCCAAAATAAATCCATTCTTCTCGTGAGTAGACCTGTATTTTTAAAAAACGGTGCTCAATTATATTTAAAAATTTATCAATAAAATTTTGGAAATTGACTTTTCCCTTGTCATATAAATATCTAAACAGTATCCACAATTTTGTATATTGGCTTGCAAAGCCCAAAATATTCTCTATTTGATCTGTTACAGAAAAAATGATTATCCAAATTACAGTTATACTCATTTCCAACCCCAGTACTTGGGCATTTCCCATTAAGAAATTAAAATCTTTCTTTAATCTTCACTTATTTTTGTTTCTTCTTTCAAAGTGCATCTCAGACCAATCCCCTTCCTACTGCTACCACCACAGCAGAGGATCCCACCACTTGATGCAGTATTACAAAGTCTTTCTCCCTGTGGTCTCTTCCTACTTCAAATCTATTTCAAAAACTGCCATTGAACTAGTTTTTTTAAAGATACAGTTTACCATATCACATTTATATTTCAGAAACCACAATTACTCAATATTGTTAAGCAACTAAAATATAAATCCCTTAGCCTGACCTTTGAGGCTCAAGCTAATTTCTCTGTATTCCAACTTAAAAGGAATAATTCAGGCACTTTATGGAAAAATGTTTAAGCATCATGTTTAATAAAAAAGCAAGCTGCATAATAAAACACTAATAGATTCCATATGACACAAATAAAAACATCACTAATCTCTCCACCTCATAAAAACAAACCCTGCCAACCCACCCTCCTCCCCAAGTCACAAATTCTTCACATATCTACTTAAAAATGTGAAACTGTTAGAAAGATACACACCAAACTCTAAACCGTGGTTATATTGGTCAACAGTGACTGCTTTCCAGAAAGGACAGTAGATTAAAAAGGCAGAATTTTAGTATTTTCCTCCATTTATTTATATATGATTGTATTTTAAAAGTAAAGCTTCTAAATTAATAATGCAATTTTTAAGAAGTAGAAAATACAATGTTAAAGTTGATTCCTAACATAGTTCATACATATGTGTGCACTGAAAAATGACATGAGTGAAGTACATCAAAATGTATCTGATTATTTCTGGGTGCTGAGATTGTAGTTGATTGTTTTTTCACACTTGAAATTTCAAATTTTTTGCAATGACTATAAATATGCACATGAACAATACATATAACCAGAAAGACCCAAACAAGGGAAATAGAGAATAGACTGTTTTAATGACAAAATACAGATGTAAGAGAAATACTCTGGGTATTTTTCAACAATAAAAGCTCATTGGGAAAGGATGGCAAAGCACCGCAAACTCTGTATACCAGTTTACTTATGCATAATATAAAGAATTTTTGTATGAAATGTCACCTCTCCCTCATATTCTTTAAAGGTATCTATTTAAATAATGTAATTTTAACCTGAGTATTACTATTATTACTTATTTTTGGTGAGTTAACCAAAATGAAGTAGCTACAGCACCTTCCTCCTTTCAACATTGTTTTTTGTCAGTGAAACAACTTACTAATACAATTTTGCCAATAAATACATGCCTACAAAAATAGTAAAAAAAACTCCACCAAACTTTTATATACACTAAAGCAAAAAGAAGTGCTCTGAAAAGACAATGTTTTAGTAGCAAAAGTAACTTTTTTCTTTTTTTTCTTTTGCATTTCATTCCTTCCACAATTATATATTTCTTCATCTATTCTATTATGCTACAAAATCACACATAGGTTTTCAGTACAGGTAAGCTGTAGAGTATATTGGTTTTTATCGTCACAAGAACACTTAACATGAGATCGGGGGCTCACCTCATCAACAAGGGTACATGTATAATGAACATTTGTATACCTAACCCTAAATTATACCTCAGATCTTTAAAATAAAAAAAAACAACAAAAATTTTAAAAAAAAAGAGCTCTACCATAACAGATTTTTAAGTGTACAAATTGTACTGTTATTCATAAGCACAGTGATGTACAACAGATATCTATAATGTGTAATTGAAATTTTATTCCTTACTACATTTTGTTTCTCTAAGCTGTTAGTAACTTCCTTTTTAATAACAAAAGAAGTGAAACTTCACCAAAAGATACAGTTAAGATTGACAGACTTTATTAGCAACAATTATCTTAAAGGACAGCTAAGGCAAATAAAAAATGTAAAACTAGAAGCTTAGGAGAATTAAATGAATCCAAGAGAGGTATCAGAAGTAGGACAAAGAGGACACTAAAAGAATATTAGGATATAAAAACGAGGAAAAACAGACTGTGGAGAGGAAAAAGGGAAAAGACCAGTAGAGTTTTTAAAAAAAAAATAATTTTATAAAGATTCTGTGAAGCTTTTAAAAAAATGATTCTATCGTCTTTTCAAGTTCCTTTTTATGTATGCTAGCCCTTTGAGATTACAGATCAAAGAGAAAGGTATATTATTCTTTTGAGTTTCAAGATAAAAATGGGGAAAATGAAAGATAAAATAGGAGGAAAATCACTAAAATGAGAACATTTTGAAGATACCCAACTCTCTTGCTACTTTTGAAGACTCTGCAGGTATCAAACTAATTTTCTCTCTATACTAAGGACTAAGAAAAATCTCATGAGTTGCAAGACCAGTATCCTTGGCTAGTATACTGCTCCCTGAAAGTGACAGGACACGTGACTTGTATCAGGCTGTGCTCAATCTTTATAGTGATATATAACAACATAATCCAAACCAAATACTAAGTTGCCTCAGTGATAACTGAAAGGTTACATTGAAGGTAAAAATAATAATTCAAATTCTACCCTACACAAGGAGTCTCTGCAAGAATACAAGGTTGCTAAGCAACTCAAGTTAAGTAAGACATTTATTGAACAAAGGCTCATTTAGCGTTCTTATAGGAATCTTATTACTTATAATCTTGTATTGGAGTGAAGACTATTACAATACATTTAATATCTAAAACATAAAACTGTTTGGATCAGGATCTTGTAGCCCAGAGTTTAAGATACACTTTCTGTCTAACAAAGAGAAATTTATTAACATGTTAGTACGTAGTAATTCATACAATTTTGTGTTGGGATCCTGGATTTCAAATGAAAATCTACTAATAAACAGTGACAGACATTATGATTTTACTGCAAATGTGTAAAATATTACTCAGTTATAGCTACTTGTGGACAGCTGAAGTCGTGGATGAAAACAAGACTAGAGGGCTGGTCCATGTAGGACACTGAGTTTCAATTTCTTGGTACCCACTACAATCACCTGGAGGGCTTTGAAAAAAATAAGGATGTTCAGGTTTAAGATCAGGCCCAAACTAATTGAGACTATGTAGGGTTGGAGATATGACTGGTATGCTTAAGAGCTCCACAAGTCATTCTAACATGGTGCAAAGATTAAGAACCACTGGTAAATGCCTGGTTATTACAAGGTGAGCTGCTAGAAATTAGGAAATAAGTTCAGACCTTCAGGCTCAAGTATATGGTTAATCTTCTCTGTATTTCAGTGTCTACATGTAAAACAAACACTTACTTATCCTGTTAGGACAGTGTGATGACAAATGAGATTCTAGAACTGTAAAACATTGGGCAAGAAAAAAAATTATTTTTTTGAGTCAGGATCTCACTCTGTCACTCAGGCTGGAGTACAGCGTGGCACGATCATGACTTACTAGAGCCTCGACTTCCTGGGTTCAGGTAATCCTTTTGCCTTAGCCTCCTGAGTAGCCGAGACTATAGGTGAGCGCCATCTTGCCTGACTAACTTTCAAAATTTTTGTAGAGACAGGGTCTTGCTACATTGCCTAGGCTGATCTCCTGGGCTCAAGTGATCCTTCTCTTCCTATGCCTCCCAAAATACAGGTGTGAGCCACCATTCCCTGTCCAGAAAAAAATTTGAAATAAAGGCTATTTGCATTTCTAAGCTTTCTGTAGTAAAAACATCGTTTAGCATGAATAAAGCTGGAGGTGAAGAAAATGTTGAATAGGTAGTAGGGTTCAAATTATAATGTTAAGGCAACATACTGATCAGTTAGCAAAATACTTAGCATCTAGACATATGTTTTGCTCCTTATTACTTTCAAATTAGCCCTTCTTTATATTAATCTTGCATCATTTTGTTTCATATGCACAGATATAACTTTCCTTAAAAACTGAAGCTACCCAAAGAAAAGATTAGTTCTAGCTTTCTCCCATATCTAAATATGTTTAAATATGTAAATTATTGCTGAATTGAGTCTTTGGCATTAGAAAGAAAAAATTTTTAAACAAAAGCTATAGACTTAACAAATTTTATATCCTTTACTTGAACATCACACTTTAGTTAGATTTAGCAGGCTTTAGCAATGGAAATGACTAAAACTCAGTAAGAATATAAACTCTTACACTGTTACTGTATTGGTATAGTTTTATAGTGCCTAATATGGCATCAGAAACAAAATTCAATCAATTTTTGGTATCTGTAGCAGTTACAATCTATATTCACATGTGTACTGAGTTAGTAATACTAAGCCATTGCTTCTAGGCAAAATGGTTAGGTTCCTAAAAACCTTGGGTTATAGTATTTTGCCAATTGATCAGTATATAACCTTTGTATGTGTGTTTCTGTTTGAAGACATCTTATTCATATATATTTCCTATAGCAATTAATTATATCTAGTATTTCTTGATAAGAGACTATTTGAGAAGTGTTTTACATCTTCCTGATCCTGGGTAACATGATCATAAATTGGCTTGCAGTCTCACAACAATGCTGTCTACTATGCCTTTAAAAAACTGGGTCATCATGTTGAGAAGTCAGGTGAACAGCAAAAATACCCCCAAAACAAAAAAAATAAACTCACTCATCATCTCACAAATGCACAAATTTATCCACCATTTCATCTTTTTTATAACTTCAGCATGCATTTTTGATGTTACTTTAGCACTTTCCATAGTGGCCTCACATAAACATTTGTTAATTTCCTCTTTCTTTTTGTGGACCAAATTGTTGATTCATTAGCTGAACTGATGGCCAACAGCAATATAACTGATGCCTAAACACACAACAAGAGCATTCTTGAGCTAGAAACACAAGGTAGAAATTTAGCATTATGTTTGAGGGTCATTTTAAACAAAAAGCAAAAAAATATGAACAACGTGGCACTAAACAGACTGTGAAAAGAACATGTTTACAAAAGGTGAACTGGAACAGGGAGGCGATAGTGTGCCTTGTTTAACCTCAGCTGGGAATGTGCTTTCCTGGCTACTCTGAAGTTGTCCATGAACGAAGAAGAAAGCACAGGAGCTTATCAATTTTGGTGTTACAAATAAATTTTAGTACATAAACAAATTTGCAAATACAAAATCCACAATAATGAGGATCTGCTGCAAATACTTGTCTTTATGTAACTGTGAAGAATTGATACATTCTTCCTTTCTAAGTGTTCTCTACTTGTAAAAATGTAGATTTCAAATTAAATGAAGTAAACAAAGAGATACATTTTCTTAAATCAAAAAAGGTAATGTCTTTGAAGAAGTATTGGTTTGGCAAACCAGAAAAGCACAATGATGCAGATTCAGGTCGCATAAAAAAAGGGATAAATCAGAAAAAAGTCACAGTAAAGAAATTCACATTTATTATAGTTAGTCTAATTGGGAAGAACAACCAAAATAAAAATATTTGTTGCTTTAAGGATAAACTAACGATATTCTAGGGTTTCGTCCAGCTTTCATTTTTTGCGGAAGTATCCAGTCATCACAATGACCTGGTACAGCACTCAGAACTGAGTTAAGTACTAAAGAAATGTGACCTATTAAAATAGAAGTCACAAATTCCTCAAAGACACTATAATCTTTTAAAAAAATCTGTGGTATCCTTTTAACAAAATTTTAAGTTATAATACAGTATTATTATCTATAGGCACAATGTTGTACAGCAGATCTCCAGAATTTATTCATCTTGCATAAGTGCAACTTTATATCCACTGAATAATGACTCCCCGTCTCCCTCACTCCCCAGCCCCTGACAACCACCACTCGACCCTCTGCTTCTACAAGTCTAATATTTAAGAGATCTCATACTATGGAATAAGGCAGTATATGTCCTTCTGTGACTGGCTTATTTTACTTAGCATGATCTCCTCTTGGCTCATCCATGTTGTAATATAGTGCAAGATTTCCTTGTTTTTAAAGGCTGAATAATGTCCTAGTATAGTATGTATATACCACATTTTCTTTATTCACTCAGCCATCAATTAATATGTAGATGTTTCCACATCTTGGCTACTGTGAATAATGCTACAATGAATATGGGAGCACAAATATCTCTTTGAGATCATGATTTCAATTATTCTGGACAAATACCTAGAAGTATTTGGGATCGCTGGGTGAAATTTTAGTTCTATTTTTAGTTTTTTGAGGAATCTCTATACTGTGTTCCGTAGTGGCTGTACCATTTTGCATTCCTGCCAATAGTATACAAGAATTCCCTTTTCTCTACATCCTTGCCAATCCTTGCTATCCTTTTTTTAAAAAAATCAGAACCATTCTAATTGGTGTGAGGTGATAGCTCCTTGTGGTTTTGATTTGCATTCCTCTGATGATTAGTGATGTCAAGCATCTTTTCACAGACCTGTTGCCCATTTGTATGTCTTCTTTGGAGAAATTTCTATTTAAGTCCTTTGCCTGTTTTTTGGGTCAGGTTATTTGTTTTTTTGCTACTGGATTGTGGGAGTTCCTTCTATATTTTGAATGGCAGATAAACTTCTTATCAGATATATGGTTTGCAAATTTTGAATTTCCATACACAAAGTCCTAGACAGCAATTTTTTACTCCAGTCCTGTGAGGTATTATTCCTATCTTACAAATGAGAAAGCCAAGGTAGAAAAAGACAAAGTAACTTGTCTAAGGTCACACTGGGTTGAAGGCCGGTTTGTTTGATTCCAAAGCCTATGTTCTTTCTAACCACATCATGCTATTGCCTAATGGCATAAGATTCAGTTATCTAAAAAATTAGCTTATTTATATCAACTCATGACCTGACATCAGATCACTGAGATTCCATGAAAGAGTCTCAAGACATATAGCACATATTTGAAGAAATTTCTTATTTACATATCTGAGAAAATGGCAGAAGACTCACCAATCACTCATGCAGTTACAAGTACAGTGTGGTTGAAATAAACATTGGCAGAAAAAAAAAATCCAGTGTATCAGTTGTAATACTGTATGTGGATAGATTAAATTTTCTCACCACATGTCAAACATGATACGCTCATAGAAAAAAACAAAACCAAGTTGTAGACGTTTTGTATTTAAAGCCATTTATAAACTCAACTTTGCATGTGTGTGTGCGCCAGTTAATCTTGCTCATGTTGCCATACAATATCTGTGTTAGTATATGAATAAACACAAGGGGAAAAGTGAGGAAGGATACAAACCAGGAGAGAAACATGGGTTAATCAGCTTGTATGCATGGGAAATGGTCCAGGTGGCAGGGTTGTGAGGAGAGAAAGGGGTAGAACAATAAAAAAATTGTATGACATATTCCTATTTATATAAAATTCTCTTTGAGAGAAATTAGACACAAAAATGTTTTAGACTAATACATACTAATCTGATGTTCACAATATCGTAAGAAAAGAATGCAAGATAGTGTGTTTTTCACTAAAACCTACTATCATTCTTGTATATGTGTATGTTTGTACAACAGGAGGCCAATGCAACTGAATACACTAGCTTGTAATGCTGGTTACCTACGAATGAGCTGTCCATTCACAAACCTTTGTATTGCTTCAGCAGCATACTTATTTTGTAATTAAAAAAATATTGATCAAATATTTTAAAAGTATATACAGGTTATAGAAACAAAATCAAATTAAGGCCAATAATTAATGATATATCCATGCATATACATATGTGCAAGCTGGCTTTTGTCATTTAAGATGTGTTCATTCAGTAGAGATTTATCATGCTCCTACTCTACGCCAGGCACCACACCTCTGCTTTTCATGTAAATATACTGAAATATGTAAGGTAAAAATAATTTGTACAAGCTACTAGCTCTAGACTTACAAAGGAATTGCCTCTATATATCAGCCCTTAGATGGTAGTTCAATTATCTGATTAATAAAGATTATCAATAGTTGCTCTTTCAATAATTCTTAGTAAATTTGAAGTATTATGGTGATTTATCTATTCACTATTACCCAGAAGCAGAAATAAAATTTTCTGTAAAGAATGTTATTACATTTTAAAAAAATGCTGTTAATTACATTTTTTTCACCCAAAGTAATCTTAATTAATTCTGTTCATGACTTCCTACCAAGTAACTAGTCCAAAAGGTGCTAGCATGTAAATCTGACAAAATACACATTCCCTGCTTTACGTACACCACATTCATTCCTTACATCTATAGTTGGAATAGAGCAATGCTAATTTGTTAAATGGTGACCAATCACCACTGTCAACTAGCTTATTTCAAGTTTATCTGCCTCAACTGGTCATGGCCCTAAACTGTAATTCCAAAGACTTTATCAAGATTCACACAGGAGGCTGTTGGGGAATCTCAACTATCTTTTAATTGCTATGCCCCAGGCTACTCCTCAGGCTAAGGCAAGCCCTCTAATTTTTAAATTTTCACTGCAGAAGCAGGCCCAGGGACTAAAAAACTATGGTTCTTTCCAAAGTGTAGTCATCAGCACCCACTTAACAGCTTTTGGATTCTGCCATTATACTTAAAATAAAGCTGACTACAGTAAAGACTTTTGCTCTTTCACTGGTCTCCGCACTCCTCAGCTCCTTCGGCAATCAAGCATATGCTATCTTTTTTTGTTTTAAGCGATTGACAAATATAATAAATATGGGAAAATTTTAAAGCCTGAGCCATTTTATACAAGTTCTTGTAGGCTTGTTCACCTTCCCTCATAAAAGCCCTCTTCCCAGCATGTAGGCACTCAGAAAAAACTTAGTACCTATTTCTCTCAGCTTCTGTCCTACATAGAAATGATTACTTTGGAAATTTTCTCTAATAAATAAAAGGTTAAACTTTGGCTCAAAAAAAAGATAAGTCAGCAATTTCCTCATCCTTCATTTCACCTACTTTAGGACAGAATTCTATCTCTAAATGATAATTCAGAAACTAAATTGCCATTCTAGATCCCAAACTTAAATATATTAGGAAATAAGGCTCACATTCATAGGATTTTCTTCTTATTTATAAAATTTAAACTCATGCAACAAATAAAAAACACATTTTTTTTTTTGGATTCAGAGTCTCACTCTGTCACCCAGGTTGGAGTACAGGGGCATGCTCATGGCTACCGCAACCTTGACCTGTTGGGTTCAGGTGATCCTTTCACCTCAGCCTACCAAGTAGCTGATACTGCAGGTGTGTGCCACCATGCCTGTCTACTTTTTTGATTCATTGTAGGGACAAGATCTCGCCATGTTGCCCAGGCTGATCTCAAGCTCCTGGGCTCAGGCAATCCTGTTGCCTCGGCCTCCTAAAGTGCTGAGATTACAAGTATGAGCCACCAAATGAAAAATTTAACCCAGTTAATTTCTATTTTCATCAACAGCATCTGTACTCAAAAGAGCTGAGCTTCAGTATAATATAAAATTACAAAGTAGCCCGAGAGAGTCACACCAACTTGCCATTTATTTTATTTTATTTTTAAAAAATATCTTATTTTATTTTTTTTGAGTTGGGAGTCTCACTCCGTCTCCCAGACTGGAGTGCAGTGGCCGCTCCTGGCCACTGCAGCCTTGACCTCCTGGGCTCCAGCGATCTCTCCACCTCAGTCTTCTGAGTAGCCGGAATTACAGGCGTGCGCTACCACGCCCGGCTGATTTTCGATCCATTGTAGAGATGAGGTCTCGCCACGTTGCCCAGGCGGGTCTCGAACCCGCAGGCTCAGGCAATCCACTCACCTTGGCCTCCCAAAGCGCTGGGATTACAGGCTGAGCCCACCATGTAAAAAGCCTGGACCAGCCGGGCGTGGTGGCTCATGCCTCTAATCCTAGCACTTTGGAAGGCTGAGACAGAGGACTGCTTGAGCCCGGGAGTTCAAGACCAGCCTAGGCAACATAGCAAGACCTTGTTTCTCAAAATCAATGAAACGATCATTCCATCAATCAAAAAACTAGCCAGGCTTGGTGGTGTGTGCCTCTAGTCCCAGCTACTTGGGAGGCTAACGCAGAAGGATCACCTGAGCCCAGGTGGTTAAGGCTGTGGTGAGCTTGACCATGCACTCCAGCCTGGGTTACAGAGTAGGACCCTGATTAAAACAAACAAACAAACAAACAAACAAACAAAGGCTGGGCCTCCTCAATTATGTACATGAATAATGGCAGCCATGGAGACAGAAAGGAAGGGGAAATACTTATGAGTTCTTCCTCTCGGGGTGGGGGTGAAGTGGAGTGGGGGTTCTGACAACAAATAAAATCAGAACCAGGCCCCTTTTTCCAACGCAGATTCCAATGCAACAGGACATTCAATCCCTTCTTCACCCCCAAATGCCATATGTAACCAAAACTGGGTGACTTCTTAGCAGTGATGGTAACTTAGGTCCACATTCTTAAACAAAGCACAGCTGTCCCTCTGGCAACCTCACAGGCAAAAACTAAAGGCTAATCTAATTAAGCATGCTGAGGTTAACCTACCTGGCTTGCTTTTAATCCTTACTTCTAGTTAATCCTAACATTTCCATTAGCAAGTCATGTAGCCAACAATACATAACTTGTTAGCTTTCTTTTTATTTTTGATTTGGCATCTCACTCCATCGCCCAGACTGGAGTGCAGTGGCCGCTCCCGGCCACCGCAGCCTCGACCTGCTGGGCTCCGGCGATCCTTCCGCCTCAGCCTTCCGAGTAGCCAGAACTACAGGCATGCGCTACCACGCCCGGCTAATTTTTTTGATTTATTGTAGAGATGAGGTCTCGCCAAGTTGCCCAGGTGGGTCTTGAACCCGCGGGCTCAGGCAATCCACTTGCCTCGGCCTCCCAAAGCGCAGGATTACAGGCTGAGCCACCGAGCCCGGCTGACACTGTATTTTTAAGAAAACTTTAAGAAAAATTCATCTGTAGACTTTTATCTGGCCAGGTTTCCCTTCTGAGGGCTTTCCTTTCTACTTATCTGACAAACCATAAATTTTACTTCCTTTAAGGGCAAAACCAACTTTCAAGCGTATTTATGGCCTGAGCTTTAAGAGCCAGCTGCCCTGTCTCTCCTGTATCTCTGGTTAAACATGTTTTCTTTTTCTTGGAGCAAGCTTTTCAGAGAGAGGCTGAAGATCTGTGCTCTTCAGACAAAGCTCCTGCCTGCCCAGCAGGGAGAGGGTGCCAGAGACGCCCCACTTCAGCTGTGCCCTGGGTAGGCAGGCCTCACACTGCAAGTCTTACTCCTTGTTATGCTGGAGTCCTTCTCTGTCCATCCTTTGTTGTTTCTTCCTTCTTGGTTTTAATGTATTCTCCTCTGCCTGCTTTAAAGAGTGGCACGTTTTTCTGGACTTTGAACAATTACAGCAATCCATGCTGATTCTTTAAGTGCCTCTGTTCGCGCTTCCCAGTGATGGGTGGCTGAAAGGATTTAGCTTCCTCTTAAGGAGGTAGTCTCGGGGTGCTGGGGAGGATCCCTGGGGACCCTTGAGTTCCCTTTATGTTGCTCCTTGTGTTTTTGTTTGGGTCATTAGAGATGGAGTGACAGGCACTGCAACTGTGAAGTAATGTCTGTTTTTGTTTTTTTTTTTTGAGTTGGATTCTCACTCTGTTGGCCAGACTGGAGTGCAGTGGCCGCTCCCGGCCACCGCAGCCTCGACCTGCTGGGCTCCGAAGATCCTTCCGCCTCAGCCTTCCAAGTAGTCAGAACTATAGGCATGCGCTACCACGCCTGGCTCGTTTTTGATTTATTGTAGGGATGAGGTCTCGCCAAGCTGCCTGGGTGGGTCTCGAACCCGTGGACTCAGGCAATTCACTCGCCTCGGCCTCCCAAAGTTCTGGGATTACAGGCTGAGCCACCGAGCCCGGTCCCAAAGTAACGTCTCCTTCCTGCTTCTCACCGTGTTGGGGAGAAGGTAGATCAAAAATGTATTTATTTTTTAATTTTGGTAAGATGCATATAACATAACATTTGCCACGTAAGGCATCTTTAAGTTGCATTAAGTACATTCACGCTCTTGCACAACCATCACCACCATCCATCCACCTAACTTTGTCCCCATGAAGCAATAACGTCCCATTCGCCTGTCTCCCCAGCCCCTGGGAACCACCATTCTGTGTTTTGTCTCCATGGATTTGACTATTCTACGTGCTTCATATGAATAATATGCAGTATTTGTCCTTTTATCACGGGCTTCTTTGATGGAGGAAACCTCAAGTTTCATCCATGTTGCAGCATGTGTCCGTTTTCTTTCTTTTCAAGGCTGATGCCAATTCTCTTGTCTGGGTGGAACACATTTAGAGCACGGGGTGTTTAATGCAAGTACATAACAGACCCAAAAACTTCTTAATTTCACATATATTGTTCCTGACCAGGCACCTGTTGTCTTGTCTGGAGGATTTCAGGTGTGGTTTCAGTGTTTTGGATGGGGAAACAGGCACGTAAGGGTGAAGATGAATTTTGGGGGGAGACCGTCTTGTAAATTTTCTCATTTCCAGTGCTCACCGCACAGAGAGCTTTGAGGTGTGGTCTAAATTTCTGTCTCTTGGCAGCCTCTGTTCCTAGATTTCCAGAAATGTGATTAGGATTGTTTAGCCTGGGCTTAACAGCCACGAATGGTGACATAGCTCATCGACTGTTGGCGAGGCCGAGGGAATGTGGGATCGTTTGATTGTCTCCTAAGTTGGTGGAGTCTGAAGCTTTTTGGTATAAGGTGTGAGATACGTTTTTCAAGAGGCATACGACTCTAAAACACCAGTTTGAGACAATAGAAAGTAGCAAAGAAGAGAAACAGGCTGACTGCTAGTCCCAGCTTTTCTGTTAATTCGTTGGAGACCCTGGGGAAGCTTCTCATGGCCCCATTTCCTCAGTTTTCTTCTTGGTATTGTGGAGGTTCCCTCCTCCCTACAGCCACAGAGGTCTTTACCAGGAAAGATGGTTCACAGCCTGGAAGCTTTTTAAGTGGGAACTCCCAGCCCCTCCCCAGTCTTGTTCCACACTGCAAAGTAGAAGTTTATTTTCTATGCGTTTATCCACCTCACAGCTTCCTTGAAAATGTTTAACCTTCCGGATTTGTTCATCTGTTCATCCTATGATCACTGCTTTCCCTGTGCCGGGCATTGAGCCGAGATCCTAACTCAGACCTGAAATGCATGCCAATCACACTTTTTTGAGGGGGAAAAAGGATTCTGTGAAATCGTATCCACAGATTCCTATAATATCAGACTCTGTTTCTCAGCCCCTAACCCTTTCCTCCTCCTCCCTGCAAATTAAAAAAAAAGTTGAGTTTGATTCTTAATGACTCCTCATCTCTTCTGGATGGGTGTCTGGTTTGTCCCTGGCATTCACGGGCATTTACCTCCGAGGTCTTGGACACATGACGTTGCTGTGATTGACATGAGTCGATCCTCTGTCAAAAGGCGGTATCGGTAAGTTATTGATTCTCGGGGCATGGTGGTGGTGATCGTGGAGGGGGTATACCTTGGTAGATGTCTGGCCCAGGGGACCCTGTTCTCTGAGGACCAGGCTGCCTGAACCCAGATTGTTCAGGTTCAGTTTTTAGATGGCACTATTCCCTCAGGACTTGGACAGCCACAGGTATTTCCTAAACTGCCAGTCCCATACCAGGGAAGACTCACGTGATGGATAACCAAGAAGTAGTCATAAAAAATGTGCTTTTCTTAGTACGAACAGTCCAGACCTGAAGACAAAGAGGTGGGCAGAGATTGGTGTGGAGGAACCGTTTTGTGAGATGATTTCTGGGCTTAAGAAATGTGCTGTTCAAAGTCATGGGACAAGAAGAAATGACGGGCTCCCTTACGGAACCTGGGGAGTCCTGAAGAGAGCTTTTGGGAGACCTGCCTCTTCTCCTCGCTTCCCTGTGGCTGTCTGTGCCTCTGAGGCAAGTCTTGAACCTCCTTGGGGCCTGCTTCCCCACTGGTGAAACAGAGAAAGCTGACCAGATGCCCCCTGAGTCTTTGCCAGAGTCTCAATCACACGTCCTGTTCTTGGCAGTGCTTGCCGGCTCAGCTCGTGGGTGTACCATCCCAGGCCTGTAGCTGGGTCTCTGGTACGAGCCTTTGGGACTAGTTTCAAGAGAGTGTTTAATACACAACCGCGCAGACTCTTACAAACCTTTCTGGGTAACACTTACTTCATTGCACTTTTAAAAATGAAAAAGAAAGAAAACGCCACTTAGCAGACTCACGGTAATCGGGCCTGACAGATGTCACTCAGAATTTTATTATTTAAAGCCACAATGATTTTCCAAGTAACCTAAAAATCTATAATTCAGCCTCAAAATAGTGTCCTGTAACAGAGGCCAGGGAACCCGGTAGGAAATGAAGTCAGAAGCTTGGCACCCCCTGTGTGCTGCTTCAATGGCTTTGAGCACTTTTGTGTTCTCTGAGAAACACAGGGACACGGAACCCTACTGAGCCGCTTAGCGCTGCTGCCAAGGCCTCCGAGGGCTGGGGGTGTCTTGGGTGTTTCCTCTGGTGCCTAAGTCAGCATGGCACCTTTCTGGTCCCCACAGAGAGCTTTCTACTCTTTCTATGAGAGCCTGGGTAGACACTTAACAACCTTCATTTCTTATTCTAAAAATTAAGCCCCTTCAAGTCAATACTGTCTTCTGCTGTATTCAGAAGGTCACGTCCTGAATGTGGCCATGTCGGTGGGAGAAACACTGGGAGAAGGAAACGAGTGTGTTGAGTGCCTACCATCCTGCAGGCGCTGTGCTTTATTTAATCCTCGGGTTACTTATTTATTCTTCATAATTATCTACTACATACAGATGCTCCCCACCTTATGATGGGATCACATCCTGATGGACCCACTGGAAGCCGAGGATATTAAGTTGAGAATGCATTTTATGCACCTAACCCGCCGAGCATCGTGGCTTAGCCCAGCCCACCTTAAACAGTCTCAGAACACTTACCTTAGCCTGCATTTGGGCAAAATCATCTAACACCAAACCTATTTCGTTAAAAAAAAAGGGCATTGAATATCTCATGTCATTTATGGCATACTGTACTGAAAGTGATGAACAGAATGGCTGTAAGGGTGTTCAGAATGCAGTTTCTTTTCTTTTTTTTTTTTTTTGAGTTGGAGTATCACTCTGTAGCACAGACTAAAGTGCAGTGGCTGCTCCCGGCCACCGCAGCCGCGACCTGCTGGGCTCCGGCGATCCTTCCGCCTCAGCCTTCCAAGTAGCTGGAACTACGGGCGCGCACTACCACACCCGGCTAATTTTTTGATTTATTGTAGAGATGAGGTCTCGCCTGCCCAGGCGGGTCTCGAACCCGCGGGCTCAGGCAATCCACTCACCTCAGCCTCCCAAAGGCGCGGGATTACAGGCTGAGCCACCGAGCC
>CAUYQG010185491.1:0-12034 GCA_963574415.1 Tarsius wallacei
GTATTACCACAAGAAAATGACTGACAGTGGTGGGAAACGATGGGGGGGTGGGAGGGATAGGGGAAGCAATTAATGGCAGTAAATACCTGTCTGGGGATGGGGGGACACTTCTTACAAACAAGGGTGCCTGAACGAGACATACTTGTGTACCTAACCCTTAAATGTACCCCTCAATATCACAATAAAAAAAAATAATAATTTTAAAAAAAATTAATGCAAAAATTAAATAACAAAAAATCATCTGTCTTTTCAGTAGATAGAGAAGGATTATAAACACTAAAATAGTAAAAGAAACCAGTCTGAATTGAAAAGTTTGATGCAGTTATCTATATACAATTTAAAACCTCTCTAAGTCAAAACAAAAATTAAAAAGTTAAAAACAGCAAACTGGAAAAGTGTTTATAACTAATATAACAAAAGTTTAGCATCCTATCTATACAAAGAGCTCCCAGAAATCAATATAGAGAACTACAAAATCTTCTAAAATACAAATGAGTTGCAGATACTAAGAGAAAATGAGGAAAGACATTAACAGTAGGAAATACAGATCACTAATAAACATGCAAAATATTCTAACAGCAACAATTAAGGAAATAAATATTTAAATAAAACATTCATCTACATATTAACAATTTTTTTGAAGATTAAAATAAGTTCTGGTAAAGATTTGGAGAGAGAATTGTTCTCATATAAAGCTGGTAGACATATGCGTTGCTTAGCTTTTTGGATAAAAAAAAGTTTGGCAATATGAATCAAGTAATAAAAATATTTATGTTCTTCAACTAATAATTTCCAATTTTAGGAATCTCTTTGAAGGGATTAAGCAGAAAGGCAGGCAGAGTTTTTTTCAAGAGTTTTCATTGCAGAATTGTTCATAAGCAGGAAAACTTTCTAAATCTCTAACAATACAGAGATGGTTATGTAAATTACAGTGGAGCATATTAAAGAATATTGTTCAGGCATAAAAATGTTTTTGAGGAATATTTGATGGCATGGCCAAAAGCATTCTGTATGCTCTCAATTATGTTAAAAGAAAAAAAAAACACACTGTGAACTACGAATAGAAAATGTATTGTACAAAATACTCCACAATGTTTTGGAGGCTGTCGCTCGAATGTGGGATGGTGATGGATTTTATTTTATTTCCTTCTATTTTCCAACTTATCTACAATGAGCACATTGTTACTTTATACTTACAGAAATATTAAATCTTACTTAAAAAAAGAACCAGTAACCCTCTCGTAATGGTGCAGGGTTTTGTTTGCTTGTTTGTTTAATCAGAAAAGTCTTCTTGAGAAAGACTCACCCACAACCTCTGCAATCATGAAGACGAAGCATATTGCGGAAGCAGTGCAGAGTTTCCACGTGGCATGGGCCTGCTCACACGCTCTGTCTTCCGTGGGCTTGGGGTCACGATGGCAGTGGTAGGTACCTCCTACCTCCAGCTCCTCTGGCCTCTCTCCAGAACATAGATCTTTATTTGCACTACGGGTGAGAAGCAAGAAGTGATTTTTACATAATTAGCATCTGTATTGGTTAGGATCCTTTGGACTGCAAGTAGAGAAAACAAAGCTCTGAGTAGAATAACTAACAAGCAAGAATTATTGGTTTTGCAACTAAAAACATCTAGAGTTATCCAGGCTTCGGGCAATCTGACCAGGGATCCAGATCCATTTCTCTGTAGTTCTCAACTACACTTTCTTATGGTAGTGGGATGGTTGTCAAAGACAACCAGGCTATGTGCTTGCCTTTTCACATCTAGGGAGAGAGGGTCTTCTTTCACAACTGCTAAGCAAGAGTCTGGATGTGCTTGCTGATTTGGCCAAAGCATAACCAACTGCTCCAGTCAGAGAAATATGGATGAACCAATTGGCTTAGGCCTTGATACTCTCAGCAGACTGGCTAAACCCACCATATTGTCTCCTAGAGCTAAGAACAGGGTACATTCTACCAAATCACATGGCTACAACTTTGTGGGGAAAGGTTAGAATGGATATGATAGTGTCACAGAGGATCCTGACCAAATATGCACCTTCTAATCCTGATTTTCAAATTATTAAGTTTTGTAAATCATTATTTTTAACCCATGGAGAGTACTCTATTTAAAATAGCTATATCATAGCATAATTAGCTGATTTTCTGTTTTTGGACAATTCATTCCTTTCCAATTATTTGCTTGCATAAGCACTGCTATGATTCATATCCTTATTGTTAATCTTTGTTCAATATATTACCTCCTGAAAATGGAATCTTAAAAAGAAAATTACTTGGTCAAAGCCTACCTATATTTCTAAGGATTTTGACGTATATTGCCAGACTGGTTTTGGAATGTTTTTACCAATGATGTGCACAGGATTTCACTCAGGATTTTGAGCAGTTACAAATATCCTTCTTTATTGGAATAAGAACCATTTAACAAGTGACACATAAAGTATTTATATCTTTAAGCAAGTAAGTTTTTTCCTCTGTTATGTGACAATACCCTGACAACAAACAACCATAGAGTTTGGTAGTATGGGCCCCCAGGGGTCATCAACTGAGTGGATCCTCAGTACTAACACGGGTATGCTGTGGAGAATTCCTTTTCCCTGTGATGAGAAGACAGCATGAGGATGGCAGGGTCACCGATCATGCCGGCACTGCCTGGGATGCCACAGTCATATGAAGTGTTGCTTTGTTTTATGTTTTCCGTGAATCCTGTGACCAGAGAAAACCAGGTGTTAAGTTGCCAGTAGAGAGAATGATCCTGGAGCAGCTTAAAAGCCAGAACAAGGCAGGAATCCAGCCAGGGGAACAATCTTTGGACAATGCCACAGGGGAAACCTGTGACATACCTGGGCAATGTTTACTTTTGTGTACTGCTTGCCTGTCCTAGACTCTAGTGCAAGCCAATATGGAGATACTTAGGGCTAAGACTGGTCTCCAGAAGTTCAAAAGTGAGCTCCAGACGGTCCATTAAAGTTATATACATTGTGTTCTTATGTGTGCTTGATGGGGGAGGCAAGAGTACACCACCTTCACTGAGCAGGGGGCTATGACTCCAAAAGAAGTTAAAAACCAAAATTAAAATACATTTCTTGTCATCTCATTCAAGCAAAGTAATCTAAGTGTCTCTAGATGCAGTACAGGCTCTTGATCTGAAAAATGATGTGAATTCTAAGAGGTATGATTAAGAAGAAGGTTATAGAAAGCAAATGCTGTGATGCATCAAAAAATAAAATATGAAACTGCTATTAATGATAAATCCCAACAGATTCCCATGTATTCAAATACAGTCAGAGCTTTGAAACCTAAGAATAATAGGTCAAAGAAATGTACCATTGCATCAAAGAGAAAAAAGGGGAAGAAACAGAGAGGAAAAAATAGGAAAATATTAGAAAATTGGATGCCAATATCCTTGAACTGTGAGCTCATCTCTTAAAATAGAATTTAGAAAATAGGGCTTTATTTTTATAATCTTGGAGAAACTTTTATTTTTGTTTTATTTTTGTTAGGTGGTAGACACTTGCTTCTATATTTCTAAATTAAAGTGGGAGATATTCTTATATTTTTCCCTTCTGTTTCACTTATTGACTACATACAATTACTTTGGTGTGCAGCGTTGTTTTTTTTTTTTTCACTTTCACATCACTTCTCCCCAAAATCTCAAGAAAGTGTTTCTATTCAAAGGGAAGATGGAAGCTTTCACGTGGAGAAGAAAGTCCATCATGCATTTCCAACACTTTATGCGTTCACTCAACAAGTGTTTATTGCGTACCCACTGCTTGCCTGTACTATCAGAAGCGTTAATGACACTGTGTTCTATGAGACTAACAAAGTTCCTGCTCTAAGGAGTTTGGATATCCACAGAGAGAAAGACTAACAGAAAATGAACTAATAGTAGGAGAGGCTGTGAAGTGTGATAGCCAGAGACTGGGAAAGAGAAGATTAAACTACTTTCAGTGGGTAGAAGGGAAGGCACCTCTGTAGAGGTGATATTTCAGCAGGAAGTCCTAGGATTAAGAAGAGAAAACCTACATGAATGAAGGACATCACAAGCAGAGGGCATCGCTAGTGCAAAAGCCCACAGGCAAAAGAGAAAATTCTTTTGTTTGAGAGCTTGTCTTGATCAGAAAGAAAATGACATATGAGACCCTTGTGGCATAAAGAGAGAAGAAATGGGATGAGGTCAGTGAAATGGTCAGAGATTAGATCGTGCAGAACACTGCAGTCCATTGTAAAGAGTTTAATTTTATTCAAAGTCTAAAAGGGAAAGTTGGAAAGTTTTGAGCCAGAACGTAATAAGTCATATTACATAGTTAACATGTGTTTCTTTCTCTTTCTTTCGGTCCTTTCTCTTCCTTCCTTCCTTCCTTCCTTCCTTCCTTTCCTTTGATTTAGGGGGTACACGTACATGTTAGTTGCATGGATATATTGCATACTGGTGGAGATTGCACTTCTATTGTACCACTATTTGTGGACCTATTTGGTACCCATTATTCCTGACGTAATTTTTCAGCCTTCACCCTTCTTCCAACCTTCCCCCTTTTGGCATCCTCCAGTCTATTATTTCCAACTTTATGTTCATGTGTACCCATTGTTTAGTTCCCACTTGTACGTGAGAACGTAGATATTTGGTTTTCTATTTCTGAGTTGGTTCACTTAGGATGATGGCCTCCAGCTCCATCAATATTGCTGCAAAGGACATTATTTCATTTTTTATGGTTGCTTAGTGTTCCATAATGTGTCGGGTGCTGCCTAGAAGACTAGAGTATAGAGGGGCAAAACATGGAGGCCCTTGGGAAGTGGCTACAACCAAGACCCTGGTGACTTAAACCAGTGTAGTGACAGTGAAAATGGAAAGTAGACCCATTGGAGGGATATTCGGGAGGAAGAGTCAACATACTAATCAACAGTATTAATTAAGGGGGAATAAGAGAAAGGTAGGATTCAAAGATAGCTTACTGGTTTCTGGCTAGAGCAGCTAAGAGAAGAACATGTCAATTCCTGAGTTTGGGCTGAGTAAAAGGTTGAACAATGTGAAAGCTGAGAACCTGGGTGTTGGCATCCCACCACCTAAATCAAATGACCATTCTTTCCACTCACTAGTTGTATAACTGTAAGAAAATTACTTAACCTTACTGTGCTTCAATTTCCTCATCGCAAAAAGTGGATAATGATAATATATCTCTCAGGCAGGCTGTGAGATTTTACTTAATTCATATAAATATTTCAAAGTGTGCCTGAAACAAGACAAGTGGGCACACTTTTAAGTTATTATACTATTTCCATGAGCCACATTACATTATTACTCTTTAGAAAGGGAAAAAGTTGTAGGGTGAAACAAATTTGGGGATAAGCATTTTTATAACAAGTCTTAAATAATCAAAAAGCAAGTCCTTCTTTTATTTCTTCTTTGTCCACATTTATTATTCTAGATTTTACTCCAGTAACAAGACATCTATTTTGTATGACTTGGCCTTGGAGATTGAGCCTACATTCCCAAACAGGGTAAATATCAAAGAAGGAGAGAACATTCCTGTCATCCCTCTTAGCAGTTCATGGTTTCTGTTTCCATGCTGAACCACTGTCTTCTATTGCCCTAGAAAGAGTCCTATGTATTCAGTGCCTGGGATCCTGTCTTGAACATGGTGGATGCTCAACATCTTGATGAGATTATGTTTCACAAACTGCTTGCTAAATAAATGAGTAATGTGAAACAAATGGTTTGAGGGGAGACAGCTAGAGGGAGTGGAGAACAGAAATGTTCATAGAATCAGAAGTAACTTTTTGTCCCAGATCCAGGATCCAATCTCTCATTTCTTTTCAACAATTGTATTAAGATATAATCCATATGCCACTCAAATGACTGACTTAATGTATACAGTTTAATGGTTTTAGTATATTCACAGAGTTGTGCAACAATTACTCAAAAAGAAACCCCATATCCATTCACAGTAATTTTCCATTCTTTTTACAGCCCCTCCAAGAAAACCATGAATCTACTTTTAATCTTTACACATTAGCCTATTCTGGATGTTTCATATGAATAGAATCATAAAACATATGGCTTTGTTTGAATGACTTATTACATTTGGCATAATGTTTTCAAGGTCTATCCGTGCTGTATCAAATATCAGTACATCAGTATTTCATTGCTTTTTATTTTCAAATAGTAGTTTGTATGAATACATACACATTTTTGTATACCTATTAATCAGTTGTTGGACATTGGGTTGTTTGTGGGGATTTTCTGGCTATTCTAAATAATGCTGCAATGAATATTTGTATAAAAGTTTTTGTGGAAGTATGTTTTGATCTCTCTTGGCCAAAGGAGTTCCTAGGTCATAAAGTAGCTCTATGTTTAACATTCTGTGAAACTACTAGACTCTTTTGCAAAACACCGTACTGTTTGACATTCCCACATATACTGTATTGTTTTATTTCTCCATATCTTTTTCAACACTTATTTTTTTTTACAGTCATCCTTGGAGAAATGGGGTTGTGTCTCATTGTGTTCTTGATTTACATTTTCCTAATGACTAATGATGTTGAACATATCTCATGTGCTTATTGCATATTTTTGTATCTTCTTCAAGAAATGTCTATCCATATTTTCACCTATTTTAAAATTGGCTTATTTAGCTTTTATTATTAAATTATAATCATCCTTTATGTGTTCCTTATAAGATACATAATTTGCAAATATTTTCTCTCAGTTTGTGGTTTGTCTTTTCATTTTCTTGAGAATATAGTTTGAGAACAAAATATTTTATTTGGATACTCTTTATATAATTTTTCTTTAATCACTTAGGCTTTGGGTGTCATATCAAGAAACCATGGCCTAACTCAGGATCACAAAGATTTACACTAATGTTTTCTTTTAAGAATTTTATTGTTTTAATTCTTACATTTAGGTCTATGATCTATTTTA
Source organism: Tarsius wallacei (assembly GCA_963574415.1). Lineage (NCBI taxonomy): Eukaryota > Metazoa > Chordata > Mammalia > Primates > Tarsiidae > Tarsius > Tarsius wallacei. The sequence continues at coordinate 6,914 of CAUYQG010185491.1, forward strand.
GTGGATTTTTTAGTATAATGCCAGAAAGGCAGACAAATCAATTCTTCTGCACATGTATATTCAGTTGTCCCAGCAACATTTGTTGAAGAGACAATTTTTCATCTTTGAATTGTCTTGGAACCCTATTGAGAAACAATTGACTATACACATAAGGGCTTATTTCCGAACTCTCAATTTCTTTCCATTGATCTATATGTCTATTTCTATACCAATCACATTCTCATGATTACTGTAGCTTTGTACTCACTTTTGAACTCAGAAAGTGAGAATTCTCCAAGCTGATTCTTTTTTTCCAAGAGCATTTTGTCTTTTCTAAGTTCCGATTGTTTCCATACAAATTGTGATATTAACTTGTCCAACTTCTTTAAAAAGCCTGCTGGGATTTTAGTAGTGATTGCATCAAATTTCTACATCAATATTGGGAATAGTGTCATCTTAACTGTACTGAGTCTTCCAATCCACAAAAATGGGATACCTTTTTACGTATTTAGATCTTTTATCTTTTCTTTAATTCTTTTACTGTTTTGTAATTTTTAGTGTAAAGTCTTATACATAATTTGTTAAATTTATTCCCAAATGTTATATTTTTATGCTATTATAAATGAATTGTTTCCTTAATTTCATTTGCAAATTTTTCACTGCTACCATATAAAGATATAATTACTATTTGTATTTTGAACTCGTTTCCTGAGACTTTGCTGAACTTGTTTATCAGATTTAAAGTTTTGGGGGTGGATTCCTTAGGACTTTTTATATACAAGATAATGTTTTTACAAGTAGTGATAGTTTTAATTCTTTTCTAATCTTGGTGTCTTTTATTTTATTGTCTTTCCTAATTTCTCTGGCTAGAACACACAGTACCATACTGAGCTGAACTCATGAGAATAGATATCCTTATCTTGTACCTGATCTTAGGATAGAGTTTTATAATTATGATGTATACTTCAAGTTTTCCACAGTTGACTTTCATCAGGTTTAAAGAGTTCCTTTCTATTCCTAGTTCAATGGGCATTTATATAATTAAAGGGTGTGGGGTTTTAGCAAATGTCTTTTCTGCTTCTAGTGAAATAATCATGTGGTTTTGTCCTGTATCCTTCTAAATATAATTTAATAAAGTTTACTATCTATCTTGAAAATGGGAATAATTGAAAAAATGAAAAGTAAACATGTTAGATTGTATATGTCTATTTTCTAGAAGAAAAAGTACAGCTGAAAACCACATTAAGAAAATGTTTCCTTTATGCACGTGGGATATTTAATGAATGGATCAACTACATAAAGTATTGCATTTTTCAAGATATAAATTATTATACAAGTCATTCAACAGCTTGTAAAATGTTCCAAAATACTCAAGTTACAAAGAAAAAGTTCACAATTCAGAAGCAATAGGGTTTAGGAATGTACTAAATAGTCCAGACAGAAAACCTTGAGGCAGACACGGACGTCTGTTACCTGTCTAGTGTGAAGGTGTACATCTTGGTGGCTTTGTTGTTCACAAGGTAAGTTCTCTCGAGAAACTCCATGGTGCCAGGATGAGAGCTGCTGTTGCTGAACTCTCCGTCCAGTTTGGGAAGCAAAGCAGCACTGCAAATACTTACACACCTTATAAATTTAGAAAAATAAAAATAAAATAAAAAGACTCCAGGAGTTAAAATAATGAACCTCCTATGTCAATGTTCTTGGTAGGTCCCTTGGAATATCTTGTTCTTTTACCCACAAAAACTGTTTCTCTAGGAGACTTGCACGTGGGATCCAATGAGGTGTGTGGGGGGGTGTCCTTCCCATGCTCTCTGATTCAATTGTGCTTTCTAAGAGCTACAGGAGCTCAAGGATTTTCTGCTAATTGCTGATGTAAGGATTTGACCTTCAGAGCACACCCGGGTGAACTGCAAATAGCTAGCCTTCTGTACCATAATATCATTTTTTCTTTTTCTCCCCACTCCTCTTTTTTCTGGTCTCTCTATCAACCTAAAATAATTTCTTTGGGGATTTAGTTCTAAGATGACCTCTAAGCAGCTGTCAGAATTTACTTCTCCTCTCCTAGGACCATTTTGGGATTTTACTACTGAAGGGGAGGACAAGGGTCATTAGTTAGTGAAATCTGTGATCTGAAACAGTTCCTGGTGCAGCAGCTTTGAAAGCGTTTTGACAGGACAGGACAGACTCTGCTTCTAAGTAAATAGCAGCCCTCCATCATACAAAAGCTGGAGTAAGCTGTGTTCTCTTTGACCAGAGTACCCTCTACTGAGGATAAAAGACTTTCCCAAGGTGACCTTATGGGGCACTCTTAGAAATGGAGCCTTCTGAGTTGCTCCCAAGAGACTTTTGACTCCCCAGTTCCTAGGAACTGATATTTTACTTTATTGCAAAGCACTTTCCTTTCCAAATAAAAGAAGGGACTATAGTCCAACAGCAGGAGCTTGGTCTTGCAGCAGGCATTTGTGTATGGGAAAAGGTGTCCACGACCTGTATGGCTGAGTGCAGGGGCAGTGGGTGCTAGGTGGGGAAGAGGAGTAAACCCCAGATTCCAAGTTCTCATGGCCTTTTCCTTCCGTGGACACCAAATTTCCGGGGAGAAAACTCAGAGTGTGGTCTCAGAATTGTCCATAGCCCAGTGTCATAAGAAGTGCCCACTGTGCTGAGCAGGGATGGCCCACAATGGTCTAATAAACTCAATATTGTCCCCCTAGAAGGAGAGTGGGGTTCAATGACAATTGTGGAAGGAGGTGAGAGGAGAAGTCACCTTTGGCTGAAGGTGAGAACTTTGGGTCTCTTATCATGTCTTACCAACCTTACTATTTCAAACACTCTTGTCGGTGGCACAAATGTCAAGGTCTTCTCATATGTCCTACTACTTTACTGATTCTTGACTGTGCTCTCGTAGTTGAAAGCAGGAATAATTGCTCTGGGAGGCCATTTTCCTTGCAGGAGAAAAGGGCAGGGAATTCTGGGTCTAGTGTTAGCAGAATAAAACCAACATATTTTTTCTCATAAAGTCTTACTCTTTACTTTGCACAACAATAGGCTATTCTGTGGAGGCAAAAGTAGGAAATCAGGAAAGAATTGCTAACCCACTCCCATGACACAGTGCCCTGCTTCACTGCTCGAGTCATCTGTGAATGGTTTTTAGCACATGTGAGACAAATGGAAATCAAGTGAATGAAGGTCAAAAACTGAGGAAATGACTTAAAATCAGGCTGAAATTCATTCAGGATAAGTCAATCAAAGAGGAGATAGGCAGTATTTTCAAATCAGGAAAGAGAATACTTGACTATAGGTGCCAACAAGAGATAAACGATTTGGGAGTCTGGGATTCCATATCACAGACTCTGTCACTAGTGTGGATTTGGACGTCACTAGCTGTGCATATCTATTTATGCATCTATGAGTGTGGAGGACACACTCATGTGGGTTGCCACCGGGACATGGATGGAGCGAGCATAGGATGGGGTCGACATAGGACAGGGAAAGCAGAAATGAGAAGAAAGCGAATAGGAGACCCCAGGAAAAAAGATGAGGAAACCCTGTCCTCCCAAACATATTATTTTCTTTTTTTTAATCAACCTACCACAGCAAAGAAACCCCCAAATGCATTCTATAATATCTTCTATTTATTTGTAAATTGAACTATATAAAATTGCCACGTCTATAGCCCTATATAGTCTAGTAGCAGCAATTTTATATGGCTCAGCTTAAATATACATGCACACTTATATAGATATCTAAAAAGACATGTGTGAGCATGTATGTTAAATTTATTAATTTAAAATGTGCATAGTTCTAAAGTATCAAAGATTTGTGAATTTATAAGTGCGTCTCTTGAAGATGATTGCTATAAACCAAAGCTGCTGGTGTGAGTAGCATAAGAGCAGGGAACAGTGGATTACAGCAAATAAAATATTGTGCTCAAATGTAATTTTTGCTGCTATAAATTTAGATGCAGCTAAGTTATAATCAAGAATTGCATGCTATATAAAATATGTATTTCTTGATTGCTTTATCTTCTTAAAAACTCATTTTCACTGCACCACCATTCTCCCAAATATTGCCCATCCTCCCTAACTGACTGTTGGTCTACTTTGGCATGAACAGCCCACCATGGGCCAACTGCTTACCAAGGTCCAATGGCTTTAATCAGGCTCCACAAGTAGCACAGAATACACATTTGGAAAGCAACTCAGATCAAAAGGAAAATTTCATCTCCTATTGACAGTTGGTTTTGGCGGGCTGCATGCAGCTAATCCCTGTTTCCTAGGCAACTGGTTTCTAAACCATCCTGAATTATAGGTTGTCCTCACCGCCCACTCTCCATCACAAGCTTGTAGCAATGGAATGGGTAAAATGCAATCTATCACAGTTACCTCTAGGAATAAATATTCTGTCAGCTACAAGATTATCACCCACATAACTGGAGAACTGGTTTAGTATTCCAGGCATAGCTGTCATCAGCAACAATTTCTTAATAGGACTTTACAAACAATAGCTAAACTTGTAGAAATTAAAATAAGTGTTTTATACATTGTTTTAAATTTCACTTGCAGGAAAAATGTTGCCATCATCATCCCTAGACACCAAAGTACTGAGTTCTTACCATTTGTGTTCCCAGAATTACTCATATTTCAGAAATACTTCATGTTTCCATTGTTTGCATGTAGCTATCTTTTAAAAAGAGACACAGAAATTTGCCCATTTTAAAATAACAAATGTGGGCTGTCACCATGTTTCACCCTTCCCTGTTTGTGTGAGAGAGGCAAGCAGTGTGGTAAAGTGGTTTAATACACGGCCTTTCAAGTTACATAGACTTAGTTTTGGTTTCTGGTTTTATCATTTCCTTAGATATGCGCCCTTGAACAATTTGTCTGACCTCCATGTTTTTCAATTTCTCATCTGTAAAGGGGTGGGGGGTGGCATTACTATAAGCCATCTTACAGAGTTCTTGTGAAGAAGAAAAGAGATGGTGTGTGTAAAAGTTCTGAACTGGCTGGCCATATGCAGAAGATTAAAGCAGGACCCCTATCTATCCCCATACACAAAAATTAACTCCAAATGGATCAGAGACCTAAATGTAAAACCTCAAACCATAAGAACCCTTGAAAATGAGGGACATACCCTCATGGAAAT
>CAUYQG010185492.1:0-18699 GCA_963574415.1 Tarsius wallacei
TCATTCATTAAGGGTGTAACACTGGGAAATTTTCTCAAACTAGCTGTATCTCAGATAGTAGAATGGGAATAATGCTGGACTCATAGGTTTGATATAAGAATTCATACAGCTGGGCTTGGTGGCTCAGCCTGTAATCCCGCGCCTTTGGGAGGCTGAGGTGAGTGGATTGCCTGAGCCCGCGGGTTCGAGACCCACCTGGGCAAGCAAGACCTCATCTCTACAATAAATCAAAAAATTATCCAGGTGTGGTAGCGCACGCCTGTAGTTTCAGCTACTTGGAAGGCTGAGGCGGAAGGATCGCCGGAGCCCAGTAGGTCGAGGCTGCGGTGGCCGGGAGCGGCCACTGCACTCCAGTCTGGGCGACAGAGTGAGACTCCAACTCAAAAAAAAAAAAAAAAAAAAGAGAATTCATACAAGTGGAGACTAAATGCAAACCACGTAGCATGTACTCAAAAGGAGAGGTTATTATTTTTAAGCATCACCCACTACTATGGTCACCAAGTTTGTCTTTATATTAAATCAGAGAAGCACCTCTTAGTTTACTCATATACCTTTAGCTGCAACTTAAGTAATTGTGTTTTCTTTTTAAAATATATATTTTTATTATTATAAATGTGATATATGGATGTACTTCTGCTTCCAGAAAGATGAAGTAGGCATAATTGACCATATTCTAAGTACAACTAAAAACCCTGGATGTTGCATATGCAACAAACATAGGTGAAGAGAAAATGACAGATCACCAGGAAAGGTCAGGGCCCAAAGAACAAAATAATGCTGAGTTCCTTAGATTTTCCTTCTACTTTATATATCCCAGACTTGGGTCAAAAGAAACCAGCAACATGGAAATGCTAATGGGCACAGATTTAAAATAGCCTCAACAAAAGCCATTTCTCTCTTTCCAAAGGATCAGGAAAAAAGTAGACTAGCAAGATTAAAACAACAACAACAACAACTGTCAGGCAATAATTGCTCTGATCCCACCAAAAAGCATAGAAACCACTGTGGCTCCATCCCACTCATGCCAGCAAAGTCCAGTGGAAAGACTAGATTTCTATCCTCATCAGGCTATAATGAGGCACCTCAGAACTCTTGCCAGTTGATATCAGAAAAGGCCAAGTAAACAGCTAGAAGTTTCACCTCTGCCAGGCAGTGACAACCCTCATAACCACAGTGTCAGTTGAGACCAGATAGGGATTCCAGATTTCCACTCCCAACCAGCAGTTTTGAGGCATCTCTCCCTTTTCCCACCGGGGTAATGTCAATGGAGGATTAGTAGACAGTCAAAACTTACCCCACTGTCCAACTATAACAAAGATATCTCTCCCCCATGCTGCACTGTGGCCAGATGGAAAGTAGTAACAAGGCACTCTTACACTCCCAGTTAGTAAAGGCCTAGTGAGGAGCCAGAATGCCGATCCTCACACAGCTGTAATAAAGAACCTCCCATATGGGGTGTCAACAGAGGTTCAATATGGAGCCTTTGGACATCTACCTCCACCTGGAAGTATAAAAAGAGGATCCTCTCTTCCTCTGTTGGAAAGGTGTCTGAGGACACCAACCTAAAACAGAATCTAAGTAATATCAACATTTCATAACACAAAAATGTTTAGGTTCCAATTGAAAATTTCTCTTTATAACAAGAATCAGAAAGATCTCAAAATGAATGAAGACAAAGATAATCAAAAAGTATTGCACCAACATCAAATTGCTGAGAATTAGAATTATATGACAAAGTTTTTTTTAAAAAAGAAACTATAAAAATGCTTCAATAGACAATCACAAACACACTTGAAACAAATTTTTAAAGCCCTAGTAGAGAAACAGATGATATATACAAAAGCTAAATGGAAATTTGGGGAGTAAAAATAAAATAATTAAAACAGAAACTTATTAAATATAAATGGATTAATCTCTCCAGTCCAAAAACAGAGATTAGTAGAATGGATTTTTTTTTAAATGATCAAACCATATGCTGCCTACTAGATATTTTAAATCCAGAGATATAAATAGGTTGAAAATGAAAAGATGGAAGAAGATAGTCCATGCAAATAGTAACCAAAAAAGAACAGGGGTAGCTATTAATATCAAACAAAATAGATTTTAACTTTTAATAAAAGATTACAAGAGACAAATAAGAATGTTACAAATTAATGAAAGATTCACTACATCAAGAAGCTATTACAATCATAAATATTTTCACATCTATTAACAGACCATCAAAATATACGGAGCAAAAACTGGCAAAATTGAAGAGTAATAATTCCCTAATAGTAGTTGAAGGCTTTACTATCCCTCTCTAAATAGTGGATACACAACCGGACAGAAGATAAGCAAAGAAATAGAGGTCTTGAGCAATATAGTAGAACTTCTATATCTAGCAGATGTATACAGAATGCCCCATCCAACAATAATAGCATACATATTCTTCTCAAGTGCACATAGGACATTCTCTAGAAAAGACTATATGTTAGATGAAAAGTTGTGACAATAAATTTTAAAAGACATATATTTTACAAAGTATCTTCACCAACCACAACAGAATAAAGTTAAAAATCAATAGATGGAAAACTGAAACATTCACAGATTTGTGGAAATTAATAATACACCCTTAAACAACCAGTGGATCAAAGACGAAATCACAAGAGAAATTAGAAAATATATTGAGACAAATAAAATGGAAACACAACACAACATACCAAAGCTTAGAGATATAGTGAAAACAGTGATAAGAGGATAAATTTATACCTAGTATCGCTTACAGTTGAAAAAGCAGAAAATAATCTCAAGTCCACAACCTAACTTTACAACTCAAGAAACTGGAACAAAAAAGAGCAAATTAAACTCAAAGCTAGCAGAAGGAAAAAAATAATAAAGATCAGAGCAGAAATAAATAAAATAGGGAAGAGAAAAAATAATAAAGAAGATCAATAAAATCAAAAATTTATTCCTTAAAAAGAGAAACAAAATTGACTAATTTTTAGCTATAGTGACTTAAAAAAAAGAAGAAGAAAACTCAAATTACTGAAATTAGGAATTAAAGTGGGGACATTACTACTAATACTACAAAAAAATTTTTTAATTATAAGAAAGTACTATTGAACAATTGTACACCAGCTAATTAGATAATATGGGAGAAATGGACAAATTGCTAGAAACACAAAAACTTGCCAAGATTAAATCGTAAAAAAAATAGAAATACTGGATAGCCCTGGCAAGGAGATTCCATGAGTAATAAAAACACTCCTAACAAAGAAAAACCCTAGATTCCATGACTTCAGTAGTTAATACTACCAAACATTTAAAGAAGAACATCAATCCTCAAACTCTTCCAAATAATTGAAACTCTTAGAAGAAGGCAAGACAAAAGCTTTGCAACATTGGATTTGGCAATGGTTTATTGGATATGACACCAAAGGCACAGACAATCAAAGAAAAAATGGACAAATTGGACTTTATAAAAATAGAAAAATTTGTGCATCAATAAACACTACTAACAATAAAAAAGTCAACCTCCAAAACGGAAGAAAGTATTTGGAAATCATATATCTGATAAGAGATTAATATCCAGAATATACAGAGAATTCCTAAAACTCAATAACAACAACAAAAAGCAATTTAAAAATTGATAAAGGACTTGAATAGGCATTTATCCAAAATATATAAATAGCCAATAAACACATGAAAAGATGCTCAACATCACTAATCATTAGGGAAATATAAATTAAAATCACAAGGAAACCTAGTACACTGCCGATGGGAATGTAAATTGGTACAGCCATTAGGAAAACAGTATGGATATTCCTCAAATATTAAAAATAAAACCGTCATATGTCTTGGCTATTCCACTTCTGGGTATATGTACCTCCCAAAAAATAAAAGCAGGCTCTTGAGAAGATTTGTATATTCACGTTCATAGTAGCATTATTCACAATAGCCAAAACATGAAAGTAATTCAAGTATCAATGAATGAATGAATAAGCAAAGTGTGGTTTATACATGCAACAGAATATTATTCTGTCTTAAAAAGGGAAGATTATTGACATATATTACAACAGGGATGAAACATTGAGGATATTATGTTACGTGAAATAAGTCAATCATGTACCAAAAAAGGTCAAACACTATATGAATCTGTTTAAATGAAGTACCTAGAGTTGTCAAATTCATTGAGACAGAAAATAAAATGATAACTTGCAAGGGTTGGCGGAGGAAATAATAGGTAGCTATTGTATAATGGGTACAGAGTTTCCGTCTTACAAAATGAAAAGAGTTCTGGAGAGGGATGGTGGTCATGGCTGCACAACAATTTGAGTGTACTTAACACCACTGAACTGTAGAATTAAAAATAGTTAAGATGGTAAATTTTATGTTATGTATATTTTATCACAATAAAAAGTATTACTAAAAAGTAAATAAATAAAAATGTTTATAAATAAAAACTTAGTAGATGGGTTCAATGGAAGAATGAAGGAGAGGGGAAAAATATCAGTGAATAGAAGATAGAACAATATAAACTGTCCAATCCGAATAGAGAAAAAATAGATTGAAAAAATCATGACTAGAACTTTAAGGACTTGCGAGACAATTTTTTAAAATGATCAAATATTTGTGTCATTAGCGTCCTAGAAAGAGGAGAAATTGGGTAGAGCTAAAAATGTACTCAAAGAAATAAGGCTTGTAAACTTCTCAAGTTTGTCAAGAAACATAAATGTACACATTTAAGATGCTAAAATAATCTAAATAATATAAATCCCCAAAATTCCACACTAAGACACATCATAATCAAACTTCCAAAAACTGAAGGCAAGAAATCTTGAAAGCAATGAGAGTGAAACTGCATCATAGCATTAGAGGAAAACCAATTTGCATGACAGCAGATTTCTCATCAGAAACTGTGGAGTTCTGAAGGAATAACACAACATTTGCTAAAAGAAAAGGACTGTGAAATAAAAAGTCTATGCTCAGTGGAAATATCATTCAGAAATGAAAGGGACTCAAGATGTTCAGATGAAGGAAAATTAAGAGTATTTCTTTCCAGAAGATCTACTCCAAAATAATGGCTATAGTAAAGTCTCTGAACAAAAAAGAAAATAAAAAAAAATAAAAGAAGGAAACTTGGAACATCAAGAATGGAGAAATAACACAATTTAAAAATGGGTACATAAAATAGACTTTCTTTTTTTAGTTTTCTAAATTATGTTTGATGGTGGATGAAAAATTATTATACTGTCTGGTGTGGTTCTAGATGTAGGCATAAGAAATAGTTCACGCAATTATGTTATAAATGGAAAAAAGTGAGTTTTGTATTCTTCACTTGAGCTGGTAAAATAATTACATCAGTAGGCCATGATATGTTATGTTGAAATAATATAATTACTAGAGAAACCACCCCCCAAAAAAGCAATATAAAAAGTTACATGCAAAAACACTATAGATAACTCAAAACAAAAATCTAAAAAAATGTTCAAGTAACCCACAGGAATGCAGGAAAAAATAAAAAAAAACAGAGAACAACAGAAAACAAAAAAGAAAAATGGTAGACTTAAGCTCCAACATATCAAATCAAATTAAATGAAATCAAATTAAAAGGGTCAATTAAAAAATACAAAAAAGACACAGTAACCCTAAATGTATATGCATCAAACACAGAGCTTCAAAATATGTGAAGCAAAAACTGATGAAACTGAAAAAAGAAACAGATAAATAAAGAATTATAATTGGAGACTTCAGCATCTCTTTCTCAACAACTGATAAAATAACCAGGCAGAAAATCAACAAGCATATAGAAGAACTCAACATTATTGACAAATAAGATTCAATGGATACTTATAGAATACCCAACAACAGAAATACACATTCATTTTAAATGTCACAGAACAAATACCAAGACTTACCATATCCTAGACTGTAAAACAAGTGTAAAAGAATTAAAGTCATACAGAGTGTTTTTGCCAGTCACCATAGAATCAAACTAGAAATCAATAACACTTGGAAACTAAACAACACTTTTTTTTAAAAAATCAGTGAGTCAAAGGAGAAGTCTCAAGGAAATTTTTAAAATACATTGGACTGGAGAAAAACAAAAGTAAAACATATAAACATTTGTAGAACACAGCTAAAGCATGCTAAGAGGGAAATTTATACGCAGTGTTTACATTAGAAGAGAGAAAAAGTCTCAAATCAATAGTCTAAGCTCCCAACTCAAGAACATAGAAAAAGAAGAGCAAAATAAACCCAAAGTAAACAGAAGAAAGAAAATAAGAATATATAAAATTAAATTAAAAATGAAACTGAAAAACAATCAAGAAAATCAATAAAACAAAAATTTCATTCTTTGAAAAAAAATCAATAAAATGGACAAACCTTTAGAATGACTGACAATGAAGAAAACAGAAGATACAAATTATTAATATCAGGTATGAAACATAAATATCACTACAGACTCTGCAGATACCAAAAAGATAAAAGAATACCATGAACAACTCTACAAAGATTAATATGGCAACTTAGATGAAATGGACAAATTCCTTGAAAAACATACACTACTACAATTCATCCAATATTAAATAGATAATTTGAATACCTCTCTATTAATGAAATTTAATTAATAACTAAGAAACTTCCCAAAAAATGAAACTCCAGGCCCAGGTAGTTTCACTAGAGAGTCCTACCAAACATTTAAAGAAGAATTAATACCAATTCTATGCAATCTCTTTCAGAAAATAGAAGAGAAAACTCTACAACTTATTTTATGATGCTAATATTACCCTGATCCTAAAAAGAGACAGGGATAGGATAAGAAAAACAAAAGGTAAAACAAAACAAAAAACTAACATCCAACATTTCAAAAATATGGATGCAAAAATCTTTAACAAAGTATTACCAAATAGAATTCAGTTATTATAAAAATAATTGTATGCAATGATCAAGTGATGCAATGATCAAGTGGTGTTTATTCCAAAGATCCAACATTCAATATCAATATTCAACATAAATCAATATACTATATCATATTGACGGGATAAAAAAACATATAATCATATCAATCAATACAGAAAAAGCATTTGATAAAATTCAGCACCTATTCACGTTTTTAACTCTCAAAAAAATAGAAAAATATAAACAGGAAAATTTCCTAAACTTGATAAAGAAAATCTACAACAAAATTATGGCTATTATTATTCTCAATAAGGAAAGACTAAATGCTTTTCTCCTAAGATCAGGAACAAGACAAAGATATCTTCTTCAGTCTTATTCAACATAGTGCTATAAATTCTAAACTGTGCAATAAAGCAAGAAAGGGAAACAAAAGGAATTGGAAAGGAAGAAATTAAATTGTCTCTGTCTGCAGATAACATGCTTGTTCTTATAGAAAATCCCAAGGGAGCTACCAAAAAAGTTCAAGAACTAATAAGTGAATTCAGTAAGATTTCAGGATACAAGATAAACATATAAAATCAACAGTTTGGCCAGGCATGGTGGCTTGTGCCTGTAATCCTAGCACTTTGGGAAGCTGAGGCTGGAGGATTGCTTGAGCCCAGGAGTTTGAGACCGGCCTGGGCAACATAGCAAGACCTCATCTCTACAATTTTGTATTTTAATTAGCCAGATATGATGGCATGTGCCAGTATTCCCAGCTACTCAGGAGATTGAGACAGAAGGATCACCTGAGCCCAGGAGGTCGAAGCTGCAGTTAGCTGTGATCCTGCCACTGCACTCCAGCCTGAGCAAGAGTTAAAAAAAAAATCGTTTTGACTTTTAATATTTATATGTAAGCATATACACACATATTTTTATATTTTTGTTCACTAGCAATGAACATGTGGACACTGAAAATGAAAATACAATGTCACTTACAACCACTCAAAAAAAAATCTAATAAAATATGTAAAGCACTTGTATGCTAACAACTACAAAACAGTGATAAAAGAAAATCAAAGAAAATCTAAAAGAAATGGAGAGACATACTGTTTTCATGATTTGGAAGTCGCCACATAGTAAAGTGTATCATTTATTTCAAAACATATATACAGCTTAAATGCAGTTCTCATCAAAATTTTAGAAAGACTTTTTAATAGCTATATATAGGGTTATTCTAAAAGTTATATGGAAAGACAAAAGAATTAAAACAGTTAAAAACAATTTTTAAAATGAGAAATTAAGTAGAAGAAATAAGATTACCCGATTCCAAGACTTTTTAGGTAACGATAGTCATCAAGTCTGTGGTATTGGCAGAGGGAAACACATATAGACAAATGGAATAGAATAGAAAACCCAGAAATAGAACCACATAAATATTTCCAAATTAGTAGTAGTAGTAGTAGTATTTAGAGAGAGGATCTCACTATGTTGACTAGAACTCACTATGTTGGTTTAGAACTCAAGGCCTCAAGAGATCCTTTCATCTCATCCTCCCAAAGTGCTAGGATTATAGGCATGAACCATCATGCCTAACCTCAACTGATTTTTAACAAAGGTTTGAAAGAAATTCCATGGATGAAAGTAAGGCTTTTCAACAAATTATGTTGGAACAATTAGACATCTATTGGCAAAAAGAAGACAAAGAAGAAGGAGGAGGATAAGTAGGAGGTGAAGAGGAAGGGAATTGGGGGAGATGAAGGCAAAGAAAAAGGAGGAAGGAGGAAGCTGGAAGACCTAATTTTTACCCTTTAAGCCAACATTAAGTAAATTAAGTCAAAATAAATCAGACTTAAATATAAAAAGCAAAACTATAAAACTTTTCTTAATGGGAGAAAATCTTTAGGACCTAAGGCTAGACAGAGATTCTAGACTTCACACCAAAAGCACAATCCATAAAAGGAAAACTTTATAAATTGAACTTCACAAAAATTACAAACTTCTGCTTTATGAAAAAAGACCCTGGTAAAAGGATAAAAAGACAAGCTACAGAGTGGGAGGAAATATTTGGAACCCACAGACATATTCGACAGGATCAGGAATGTATAAAGAACTCTCAAATCTCAACAGTAAAAAACAATCCAATTAGAGAATGTGCAAACATGAAGAGACATTTCTTCAAAGAGAATATACAGTTAGAAAATAAGTACATGAAAAGATGTTCACTATTAGGGACATGAAAATTAAAGCCATAATTATATAACACTATCCAGCTCATCAAATGCTAGTGACACTGCATAAAAACTGGATCATTCCTATTTTGCTGGTAGGAATATAAAATGGTACAGCCACTCTGGAAAAGAGTTTGATCGTTTCTTTAAAAACTCAACACACGACTACTATATGACCCACTCCTGGGCATTTATTCTAGAGAAATGAAAACTTATATTCACACAAAAACCTATATACAAATGTTTATAGTAGTTTTATTCACAACAGTAAAACCTTAGAAACAACTCAGATATCCTTCCAGGGCTGAATGGTTAAACAACCTGTGGTACATATATGCCATGGAATACTACTCAGGAATTAAATAGAATTAATTACTTATATACACAACTACATTGATGACTCTCTAGAGAGTTACATACTGTGTAAGTCCATGTGTATAACATTCACAAAATTATAAAACACAGAAACAGAGAACATGTTAGTGTTTGCCAGGGTTAAGGAAGGGGTAGGAGCAGAAGGGTAGTGGATGTGGCTATACAAGGACAACATGAGAGAGTCTTGGGATGATGGAATCGACTCTATCAATGTCAGTATCTTGCTGCCTCATTGTATTATAATTTTGCAAGATGTTAGCATTCTGGGAAATGAGACCAAGGGTACATGGGATCACTCTGTATTATTTCTTGCAACTACAAGTGAAGCTACAATTACCTAAAAATTTAAACTAAAAAGTTTAATTTTAAAAAGGAATACATGGCCATTTTAGAAAATCTGGAAAATGCATATACAGAAACATATACCAAAATAAAAAGGAATGGAAAAATCATGCCTAACTCTATTACCCAGAAATAATAATAATATTTGAGCACATTTATCCAAAGTGTTAAAAATCTTTCCAAGCATGAATAATTTCAGTGAAAGATAATTCGTGCTCAATTGAAGTGGTACCATTTCCCACCTTCTCAGCATGAAAATTATTTTACATCAGAAATCTCTTCTTCTTCTAGAATGGTCTGATGCCATTCTCTGCCCCACCAGTGAATTGCCAACATTCTTCTCTCAACACTGGCTAATTTCCTGAGAGGTGTCTCATCTAAATACAGAAGAGACCATATTCTGCTTTATTTACAAGAACCAGTGAAATTATAGCAGCGATGCTGTGGATTTTGTCATAGAGTTTTTAAGCCAAATACCTTACATCCGGAATGTCCCACAAGGAAGTTACCAAGTGATAGCACCAAGATGATTGTAAAGGAACGGGGTGTGTTAGTTCTGTGATGTCTAAGATGAGTGATGTGGTGAAGTAAAAAAGTTATAGTGGGTACACATAAAATGGGACATGTGGCCTGTCATTCCAGTTGTCTGTTCATTTGTTCTGTGGTGAATATCTCAGTCAGAGTAGTGCAGACTAATATCGGGGCAGTGTAGATGGGTTTATTCCATAGAGGAATTATTGCTTTTTCTGCCACCACTCTCTACCTCAACTTCTCCAACTGCTAAGTGGGCATCTCTTAACTGCCCTTGGTTCATACTGATATTTAGAAGTATAGTGATGTCTCTGCAGTACCTCAACTTTTAAAAAAAGAAAGCCTGCATAAATAAATAATACTCCATAAGAAACAGTTTCAAGTTCATTAATCACCCAGATCCTTATGAGATTCTCTATAAATATTTAATAAAAGTAGACAAATGGCTGGCAACACAAGGATTCAAGCTGCAACAGACTTAGAAAAGAACTCACAGAAAACTTAGACTAAAATGGAACACCTGATAAAGTGATTCCATTTGGCTATACAGTTCTACTACTTGAAGGACCAACTTCACAATCACATATACATCTGCTCTGTGACTTAGCAATTCTACTCACAAGTACTCTCTCAAAATGAACAAAAACATGTACCTCCTAAAAGACATGCACAAATATACTTACAGCAAGGTGACTTACTCCTAAAATCTAGACACAATCCAAGTGTCAATTAACAGATAAATGGATAAACAGATTGTGGTGTATTTATACAATAGAATACTACTAGCAATAAAAAGAAGCAGACTACTAATATATGTAAACCATAAGGATAAATTTTCAAAAACAATATGTGAAGCAAAAGAAGACAGATACAAAAAAGTACATATTACTGTGATTCTGTTGGTAGGAAGTCCAGAACAGGCAAAAATGATCTGTTGTGAGAGAAATTAGAACAGTAATTGGGTCTGGCAGGCAGTGGACCTGGGATCATAGTTGACGGGACAGGAAAGACCAATAAGGATACTTTCTGGGGTAACGGAAATGTTATATATCTTGCTAAGGGAAGTGGTTTTACAGATGTATACAATGATTGAACTCATCAAACTGAACACTTAAGATTGTGCATATTACTGTATGTACTTCATATCTTAATAAATACTTTTTTTTTAAATGTGGAATCTACTCATTTACAGGGGCTAGGAAACTTTACCCCATTGAGTAAATTTTGAATGGGCACTGGGAAACAAAGTAAAGTTTTGCTTTGATCATATCCTTTGATTGCACTTGTTGAGGATATCAGTTAAATGCATTACTTATTTTGTCCAAAAAATGTGGAAAGAAAGGCAGCAAGGGAATGTCTGACACCCTCCCTGAATTTTCCTGTTTAATATATTTACTTCCCTTCCTTTTAACTCCATTGTTCTATCCATTGAGCATTTCCACAGGGGCTCCTCATCTTCTTCCATCCCAGGTGCTTGATGCTCTCTTGGACAGTCCTGAGATGGCTGGGTGAGCAGAGGTAAATGCCTGAAGCCAGCCAAGGAGGACACAAGACAGTGTTCAACTGAGGGTTGATTTGCATGGTACCTGTTCTAAGCACCAAAACTAGTTTAGGGGAAACCTCTTCTGAGAGGAATCAGGGGGAAGGTTTCATTGAGGCAATGGGATAAGTGTATTTTGAAGAACTGGGAGAATTTTGATCAGTGGGGACACAGAAAGGGACAATTACATAGGGACATCTTAATCAAAGGCAAAGAGCATGTTAGGGAAATAAAAAAAAATAGTTATAACTACCACTTGTTGAGTAACTTCTCTTTGTCTCCAACTTTACGTCTATTCCTTATATGAATTCAGGATATCTCTTCATTTTACAGGTAAGAGCTAGACACAGAAGATGATTAGAGGACTTACCTAAGGTCTCCCAACTAGAAAATGCAGATCTGGACTTTGCATCCATTTTCATAACTCATGCACTTGCAAACTATGCCACAGTGCCATTGTCCCAGATTCCTTCAGATGAGATTGCAAAAGGACCTTAAGTAAGACCTTTTTGAGCAAAAGACACGATATTAATTAACTTATTAATTAATTTTAAAAGAACAAAAGGATGTTTAGAAAAATAAGTTGATGTAGAATGAAAACTGGGGGAGAGAATAGAAGACCTTGAGCAACACACTAGTAATTATCAGTGTTATTACAGGTAGAGGGGAATCATCAAAGTCACTAGAGCAAAACCATGTGGATGTGAAAGAAGTGTTTTTAGAGGATCATTCTGGCCATGATGGACAGGATGAGCTAGGCTGGATTCAAAAGAAGGATTGGAGGTAAGAGGATATTAGTACACTGCATTCCTTCCAATAAGAGTTCATCTAAATGTCTTAGTTAAGGGGACAGTGGTAAAAATGGAAGTTTTTTTTTAATATTTGAGAGACATTACCAAAAAAATAATGCTCAAAACCTAGTGTCTAATAGATGAAGGATTGAGCAAGATGAACTAAGAAAAGAGAGGAAGATTTTTAGAGGTTATGCCTTGGTCCTGGAAGAAATAGTGGTTCTGTTATGGAGGTCATGACACAGGAGGGGAGGATGGTCAACTAATCAGTACAGTACATTTTAGGTTTGAGATCTGGTGAGACATGCAGATGTTGTGAGATTTGCACAAAAATAATAGAAGAGCAGAGGACTGAGATCTTAAAACTAAGCCTTGAGCAATAGAGCAGCTGTTTAAATGCTTGAACTCTCAAGTCAGACAAAGCAGACCAGGATTTGACACCTACCAGCTTTCTGAGCCTCAGGTCCTTCCTCTATAAAATGAAATAATTAATGTACCTGGTTTATAGGGTTGATGGGAGGATTAAAATGCACAGTAAGTACTCAATAAATGTCAGCTCTGATTATTGAGGCATGTGAGTATTTTGAGAGGACAAGAAAAAAGGCCTTGGAGATCCAGATGAGAAACAGTCAGAGAAGCTTAGAAAAGACTTAGAAAAGTGCCGCGCAGCATATGCCTAGGTCTTATGGAGAAATCGATAAAGATGGGACCAGAACAGGCCACTGACATTGGCAGAGCGCTAAAGGAGGCAGAGCCAGAATTCAACGGATTGAAGGGCCACGCATACTGTCATAACAGAGGCAGTAGACATAGACAAATGAGCTGGGCAGTAAAAGGGAAGTGTATCCTAGAAGAGTTACTAGTAAAAGAGCAAACTCAAATGAAGATTTATTTTCAATACCAAGAAGACGGGACTATGATTGAGTAGCGGTAAATCAAGTAAATGTCCACTGAACAAAGAGATATAAAACATACTAAAAGAAAATAGAAAAATAATAATTAAGGAGCAAAACCCCAGACAGAGGCAGAACGCAATGAAGTCAAGGGCAAACATGGATGGATTCGCCTGGGAAATAAAGAGGGAAATTTCTTATCAGAAGAGGATGGGCAAGAGACAGAGAGAGAATTAGGCATAAGAAGGAAAAATGACTAGTGTTCTGAAGCGCTATGGAAAGTACAGAAAGATGTGGCGAAGGCTAAGACACTCCAGTTCATTAGATTACCCTTAGTATTGGCCTATGAGAAGTAGAAGCAACTGGCCTCAGGCCACAAGGAAGGGAGCTGGTCACAGCCGTCATTCCCATTTGACCCCAAGTTGAATTCACATACATAATCTTACTGACAAAGGAAGAATGTTTTTGTTCCATACATTGACAAAAACTGGGAAATAAAGAAGGACTGGGAAATAAAGAAGGAAATTTCTTATCGGAAGAGGATGGGGAAGAGACAGAGAGAGAATTAGGCATAAGAAGGAAAAATGACTAGTGTTCTATATCCAAACAGGCTGTGCTGGGAGACTCTCTTAGTTGCCACCTCCCCAAAATATTGTTCCAGGTGCCCAATAATAAGGGATCACCAAGTGTTCCCAAATACTAAAGTTGAAATCCTAACACTGAAAAGATTGAATTGTAGACTTGGTAAGAGGTGTGTCCCTCACTAAGCGCCCTATGGATCAGTGGCTTCTGTGGAAATTTTAAATGCCCAAATTCTCAAATGTATATGGCTTTAAAGACATAGTCTCACAGGAGCTTAATTCAACATTTGGCAATCCTTTAGAGTATATGGTGCTTGGCATTTTCATTGCTTCATTATTTAAAGGGCAATTCATTATGTGCAATGGAAACAAATAAAACTCTATTTCTGACATTTCTAAATCTGAACCCTGAACTCTCAATAAACCATCCAGTTTCAAAATAATTATTTAAGCAAAGCCCTGGTGTATTCACTCTAAACCATTGAGTAGTGTTTCTAATGGTGGATGATGCAGTCTCCAATGCTAAGACTTGGGTATTGGAACTTCCCTGAAGAATATTAAATAGTCCCCTATGCTGCAACCCATTAAAGGCAATCTTGTCCTCACAGGCCTCAATCAAATTTGCACAGCAATTAGTCCTGCACTGGGTTTGATACAGTTCTTAATTATAAAACAACTTTGTACTCTATTGGCCCTTTCAGATGGGTTAAGAGAACGTTAATTACCTCCTCCTGAGACGTCAAAGAGTTTTTTTTTTTTTATCCCCATTTTAGGGATGAATAAGGCAAGATACAGAGAGGAACTAACATCTATTGAGCACCTACTATGTGTTCAGCTTGATTTGTGATGATTTACACATGCATAAATAAGCCTATGGGTAAATTATTATTCCTGTTTTACGGAAGAGAAAAACAAGTCTTAGAGACGTTAGATTTCCTGACTAGGTCACATTGTTAGTACATCAATCTGCCTGAAAATCGGTTTCCTGCGTGGTGCCTCTTGAAGTGGATGATGCCCTTCCCCTGACTTTCTAAAAGTATTATCGTGCTTTTTTTTTTTTTTTTTCAGGCTGGAGGCTTTTATTTCTCCGACTGGTCCACAGGGTGCGGGGCACACCCCTATCGTGCATTTTTTGAGCACCATGTACATGCTAGACAATGGACTAGGTGCGCTGAAGACTAAAATGACTGGGTCCCTGCTCCCGCACCAGTCAGAGGACAACTCCTCTCCTGTGCTTGTATGAAGGAAATAAGTGCAGAGACGCAAGAGTACAGCGCAGGGAGCAATGAGCTCAGCCCGGGTGGGTGCGGCCCTGAAATTTCACACAATCTAAGGTGCGTCGCCTCGGGATCCAAATCCCCTGGGAAGTCGCCATCTCTCCGTTTCACCCAGGCCTTAGGCATGACACGAGGAAGGAAATTAACACGTGCCAGGAACCAGCCCCCGCAAGAAAAAGAACCCGGGCGTTCTCGTGCCCCTGGCAGGGGCATCCGAGAGTGCCAACCGCCTTCTTCCCTTCCTTTGACTCAGGCAACGCCTCCTCGCGCTCTCTGCAGCATCCCTCCCCCACCTCCAACCAGTCTCGACTTTTTTTTTATTGTAATCTTCCTAAATTGCACATTTCATAAGACCTTCAGGAAAAAGTCAGGAAATGAGGTTTAGAGGAAGAGGGAGGCGGAGAGTAGGGGGCCGGGAGGGGAGGTGGAGTGGGGGGGGGCGGGAGGAAGCGAGCGACAGGAGAGCGAGTCTTTCATTATCACGACCTGTTAGGCGCACATCCTATCCCTCTCCCTGTGCCACCCTCTCGCTGGATGCGAGCCATCCTCCGGGCTAATGAGCAGAGCACAGGAGATAACTAATCCTAATGCAATTACCGCTCGGCATTACACTGATAGGTTTGAGGCGCTCCCTGTGTGCCCCGCAGCCTGAGCCAGGCTCGTGCAGATGTGCCTCAGCCTCCTGTCTGAGACGTTTTGACAGCTGTATACAGTGTCGGGCCCCCTCCCCCTGACAGCATCCCGGGAGAGTGATCTTTTAACAGCGAGTCCCCACGAAGCCTGTCGGAGGTGAAATGAAATCTTAGCGGCTTGGGGGAAAGCTGGTTGGGCCGTGCGCTCTCAGATGCTATTTCCAGGGCGGCGATGGACGCTTTGGAGACACGGGCCCCTTCTCTCCGGCCGCTCCCCCGCCCCCGCCGCTTCCTGAGAGCCTTACGCAGTGTTTAAACTGCAGTGAAAAATTACAGTGCGCAGGCCCCGCTCTCTCCTGGCGGAGCTAGGCGCTCCCGTGATAGGGGGATGGTTTGCAGCACACATGTTCCTTTGTTTGGCGGGACCACGTGCTCTGTTTGCACAGCAGCATGTGGTACCACTGAAGGAAATCGAACCAACACTGAAAGTTCAAGGAACAGCCAAGCTCTGCTGGGAAGCGGCTGGGTCAGGGCCGGGATGAAGTGATGAGGCAGGAGGCTGGCCGGGCTCCCTCCCCGAGAAGCAGGGGGTGCAAGGGGGGATGGGGAGGCAAAGCCTATTTGGGATAAAGAGGACTGCAGGTTGCTGGCACCAAGCGCACACTGGGAGGGTTTTCTGCAGTAACTAGCCAGACCTGCCTGGGATGAGAAGTGGACTTTGATTATGATGATAATCTCTTGTATTTGAAAGAGCTTTATAGTTGGTAAAGGCTACTCACAACCTTTATCTCATCTGAACCTTGTAAAAATATGTGAGGTTGAACTGTCTCTCCTTCTTGGGGTAAAGAGGGAGAGGGGAAGGACTGGAGCCCCTGAACGGTTGGTGGAGTGGTCTGACCTTTCAGGAGGCCCAGTGGGGCAGCTCCAGCCATGCTGATGGCAAAATGTATGAAATAATAATTGTCTTCTGCACATTTCTCCCTCCCTCCCACTCTCTCTCTCCCTCCCTCCCTCTTTTTCCTCTCTCTTCCTCTCTTTAAATTACAAACAGCATACACTTGTGGTTTTTTAAAAATCCAAACAGTATAGAAATGTATGATACATAAATGTATGATGTAAAAAGGAAAAATTTTCCAAAATCCAATTTCCCAAAAATCACGGTTAAGAATTACAGATATTTTATTTTTCCATGCATACCTAAACACATTTATGCAATTTATTAATACATGCTTCTTTACTTTTAAAAATAGGCTCTTACTACACATACCACTTACTTTCACCATATATCAAAGATATCCTTCCAAAACAGAATATATAAATAGACAACACTTTTTTTTTAAAGAGCTGCATTGTATTTCTTTGTATGGATGTACCATTATGCTGTTGTGGTTTTGTTTATTAAAGCAATGACAAACTAATCAGACTTCAACATATTGTACTTTAGGAAAGCATTATTTTAGGACGAATTCCCAAAATCATTAATTCAAAACAGTGCTGAGTCCAAGGGAAGGCATGTTTTAAATTTCAATAGACATAGCCAAATCATTCAACAAAAATATTACACTAACTTACAATGCATGTAAGAAAGTTAACTGTTAGTGTATGACATTAGTGTATGAAAGTTAACTATTTTCACACACACCAGGCCTGAGTATTCATAAATTCAAGAAGGCTTTTTTTAAAAACTGGTGTTTTTTAGCAGGGCTTGGTGGCTCAGCCTGTAATCCCAGCGCTTTGGGAGGCTGAGGTGAGTGGATTGCCAGAGCCCGCGGGTTCAAGACCTACCTGGGCAACTTGACGAGACCTCATCTCTACAATAAATCAAAAAAAATTAGCTGGGTGGGGTAGCGCATGCCTGTAGTTCCAGTTACTTGGAAGGCTGAGGTAGAAGGATCGCTGGAGCCCAGCAGGTCGAGGCTGCAGTGGCCGGGAGCCTGCCACTGCACTCCAGTCCGGGTGGCGGAGTGAGACTCCAACTCAAAAAAAAACCCGATATTTTTTAAAATGAAATTGAGCGTATTTCTTATAATATTTTTTAACTACCATTTGTCACTTGTATTCTACAAGTTGTTGTGTCTTTTCCCGTTTTTCTATTGATCTGCTCATCTTCTTTTATTAATTTCAAGAAATTCCCTTGAATATTTTGCAAAGGTTTTTCTGAGTTAATCTTCTATCCTTCAATTCTGTAATAGAAATGTCAAAGTTTTAATATAGTCAAATGTGTCAATCTTTATAGTTTTTAGTTTTCATGTCATGCTTAAAAATACTTTCTAAGACTTTCAGAACATTAAAATATTCTTCTATATTTTAACACTTTCATGATTTTTTCATTTTATTTAGCAGATTTTTTTTTTTTTTTTTTTTTTGAGTTGGAGTCTCACTCTGTCGCCCAGACTGGAGTGCAGTGGCCGCTCCCGGCCACCGCAGCCTTGACCTGCTGGGCTCCGGCGATCCTTCCACCTCAGCCTTCCAAGTAGCCGGAACTACAGGCGCACGCTACCACGCCCGGCTAATTTTTGATTTATTTTAGAGATGAGGTCTCGCTTGCCCAGGCGGGTCTCAAACCCGCGGGTTCAGGCAATGCACTCACTTCAGCCTCCCAAAGCACGGGATTACAGGCTGAGCCACCGAGCCCGGCTTTTAGC
>CAUYQG010185496.1:0-22203 GCA_963574415.1 Tarsius wallacei
GTTCCGGCTACTCGGAAGGCTGAGGTGGCAGGATCGCCGGAGCCCAGCAGGTCGAGGCTGCGGTGGCCGGAAGCGGCCACTGCACTCCAGTCTGGGCGACGGAGTGAGACTCCAACTCAAAAAAAAAAAAAAAAAAAAAAATTATATATATGTGCCACTTTACTAATACTGTGTGTATAATAACCATCCTAATAGAATATTTAAAATGGTAAACTAAAGATAAATGGATAATGTAAATGGTGTACATTAATTTTAAATTTTTGTCAATGATGCAAAGAAACACATTTGTCTTTACCATAAAAATCTAATCAACCCTTCATGACATGACAAGTGAGAGGTGTCATTCTGAGTTAAGCTGATTAGATCATTTGTTTAACGGGTGACATAAAGTGATGCCTCACATGGACCCGTGACACGGCGCAAAAGCACATCCCACTAAACTGTGACCTCTGTTTCTCCATCCCACACAAGAAGATATTGTTATTTGCCTCATAATTTTCTTTCTCCCTAAAATCCACAAGTTGTCATTCAAAGCCCATCTGTAGGTTTTTCATTTTGATATTTTTTTCATTTGCTGAAAACTCTCAACTTGGAAGACTTTCAAGTGGATTAGAGAACTAAGTTTATACTTTTTTGATACAAGTATAACAGTGCTTTATTTTAAGTGAAATGAGTATATCTTCTTTGGCAACAAAATCATACAGCAATGGGAACTTTCCCAAATCCCTTTTTCAGAAAGCCCTTTCCCTGGCACGTAAGCAATAGAGGTGGCAGCGACTGCCCACTTTTCACCTTTCATCTAGATAGGGCAAGGCATACGCTTGCCATCTCCTAGGACAAGCACTGCCAGGAACCCAAGTGATGTTCAGCCCATTTAATGCTTGTTGTTTGTAAAAGAAAAATGTATACTCATCTTTATGTTCAACTATGCTTTTAAGTATTTTTTAAAAATCAGGAAACTACTTGTAGTACACAAAATTTTCACAGACCTTTTTTGTGTAGTGATGACACTTCATCTAAAAAACAAAAATCTCTACTGAAAAAGGCTTAAAAAATAAAAAGCTATTGATATAGTGGCTTACAACTATAATCCCAGTACTTTCGGAAGCCGAGGCACAAGGATCACTTGAGGCCAGGAGTCCAAGACCAGACTGGGCAACATAACGAGACCTTACCTCCACAAAAAATTTAAAATACTAACCTGATATGATGGTACATGCCTGTAGTACCAGCTATTCAGGAGGCTGAGACGGGAGGATGAAGGTTGCAATGAGCTATGATTGCACCACTGCACTCCAGCCTGGGCAACAGAGTAAGACCCTAACTCTAAAATAAATAAATAAAACACAATAAGATAAAACATTATCCCTTGAGAAGGAGCCCAGCAATGACGGACTTCCAGCCTTCTTGGGCATCCGCAGCACATCCCTGGCTGCCACAGGGCCCAGGCATCCATTGGACACAACACTGCCTACGGAGAGGACACATCTGGGCTGGGTGCTCATCAGCAGCAGAAGCACCTGCTGAGCAGCTCAGGCCTGCTGAGGTCTGGTCCCTGTGTGAGCCTACCTGGGGCAAGGGCATGAAGACCCCAGGAGAGCTGAGTCCCAGATCCTCCCTGCTTCACTGCCAATGGCTGGGATGGGAGGGCACAGTTCTTCCCCCTCCCCTCCCACACACACACTCAGTACCAGGGAGGGTAGACACTGCAGGGTCTCAGGATAGAGAACAGAAGGATAATGTAATAGGAGACATCACACACTTCCCACCAAAGCACCATGAATATCCCTTCTGCTCCCAAGGGCCTTGAAGAGTGGTGCCTTCAGGTATAACAAGGAGCTTGGCAGAGATGCTCACTCAGGCCCCACCGGCTGGCCTGCCACCAGAAGCTGGCAATGAATGCCACACAGGTGCTATCTCTTGAATGTACCACCTTCACCCTGGGTCTTGTGGGACGCCGTTGGGGATGCTTCATTATCCCATCTGTAGAGACAGGAGCAGGTGTGAAATGGAGGCCCTGGCAGTGAGGATCACGGGCTTCCCGTCTGAGTGCAGGAGTGTGAGTCAAGAAATGAGACAGAAAGGAACGTCCTGCAGGCTCAAGGGAGGGGGCTGGAGAGATCACCACTGAAGTGAAGCAAACAAATGATTGAAAGCGTGACTCTCCCAGATGACTTCAGAAAAATTAAATGCTGCTGCCATGAAAGAGCAAGAACCTTACCAACTCATCAAGATCATGCTTCCTTCACTTGCTGATTCCTAGCATTTCTTAAGATGTTCATGTGTATTTAACTTTCCAAATCTTTAGAAAAGGTGTTCTTGATGATGGTAGAACTGAACACCAGAAGGATAAGGGTCTGTATCCCTTTTTACACCGCAAAGCCACAAACCCAGAAATCCTGACTTCTAAACTTGCATGGTTTGAGAAATAAAAGCTTTTATCATGTCTAAAAAACCAACCAAACAAAAAAAAAGCACTATAGTGGCTGAAAACAATTTTTATGTTTTTCGCTCACTGGTGATCAAAGAAATAGACCACAGACTTTGGAAGAAATGTGAGAGTTGAGAGGTCAGACTGTTCATCGAATGCTGAGAAAAATGTTTGTTTCTAGAAAGAGCTAAACTCAAAGATATTTATTACCCAAAGAGAATTATTCGCCAAGCATTCTCAAATCCAAAGCAGGGACTCAAGTGAAAATTGCTAAAATGCAGACAAGTGCTGATATGGTGAATATTGTGAAATAACAAAAACTGAAAAAAATGGCAAATCATTGCTCTTGGACAAGGCACACATTTCCCATAAAAATTGTTATGACTATTGCAACAACTATTCGATGTGCACACCTTCCCCCACCTCCAGCAAAGGTATGTGAAGATCAGGGTATGAAAAGAACTGTCTCTTATATTTGAATACCAGTGGACAATTAGGAATTCAGTGGACTCAAATTCCAACATTAAAGATAATTTGGGGGATTAGGATTAAGATGGCCAATGTGAGGCAGCTAGAGTGAGTTTCTCCTAAGAAGTAAACCAAGACAGAGTTTCCTCCATACCCAGAAAGAAAATAAAGTGCAAAGAAGAGAAAAATCTATCAACCTGGGTTGGAACTGGCCAGACTCTTTCCTGCAACCTCCAGACACAGTGGAGAAAGTGAGTGGTTGTAATTTGGAAGTTCCGTGTTCCTACTGCAAATTTTCAGGGCTCCCTGGGCCTTGTGGGATCCTATTCCCTTACAAGAAACTGCTTTCCCCACAGCCTTGCTCTGCCATGGAGTGATGCAGGAAAAAAACCTTGAGAAGCAATAGCCACCATTTCCCAGGAACTCAATCCTTAAAGGTTGGAGCAGCTGCTTTCCAGCCAGCTTTGGAGGGAACAGGTCCCAAGGGAAAACTCCACAGCTGCAGAGAGTCCTGGTTGGGTGGGTTGCCTGAGAACACCTGAGGCCCTGAGACCAGCTGCACCTTGAAATTCAGATGGCAGACTGCCTGAGGCCAAGGTAGGAGCCAGGTAGGACACTTTGCCACAGCAACCTCACTGCCCTTGTGAACTCTTCTGAACCTTCCCTGCACAACAGCATTACCCCAATGGCCTGGGACTCCCTCCTAATCCCTGCTGAGGCAGCCAAGAGTGCACACTTGTGGGGTGATTCAACTCCTTTCTCTTGCACTCTCCCCAAAGCCTCAAAACAGAGAACTTGGGAAATCCCCAGAGTCCTGCTCTTTTCCTAGGCTGGCTGGACACTTCCTTGGAGCAACACTCACCAAGGAGAATCCCTATAGCCACCATCATAGCAGACTTTTTCCCATAAGCACCACAACCTGACCAGAGGTCAACAGTACAAGCAACTCCACTGGCTACAATACCTAAGCCTTGAGAAAGGCTTGATCCCAAACACCAGCTAACAACATTTTCCGAAGCATTCCAGCAGTGAGACAAAAGCATCAAATAACTTACAAAGGTAAACTTATCAGATGAACAGCAGACTTCTCAGAAGAAACACTACAAGCCAGAAGGGAGATTTGAATCTCCTCAAACAGAATAACAGTCAAGCAAGAATTTTGTATCCCACAAAACTAAGTTTCATAAATGAAGTTTCTCCCAGACAAACAAATGCTAAGGAAATTTGTCACCACTAGACCAGCTCTACAAGAAATACTCAAAGGAGTTCTAAATACTGAAACAAAAGGTCAAAAAACACCAGTAGAAAAATACTGGAAACCATAAAGTCCACAGAACTTATGTATACCAACACAAAAGAGACAATAAATAACTAAATAAAGCGGTCAGATAACAACCGGTAAAATTAATGGAATAGTACCTTATATATCATCATTAATTCTGAATGTAAATGATCTTAGTGCTTCACTAAAAAGTTATAGACTGACTGAATGGGTTAAGAAAAACACAACCCAAATATCTGCCTTCAAGAGACCCACTTAACTCACAAAGACTCCTATAGACTCATTGTAAAGGAGTGAGGGAAAATATTCCATGCAAATAAAAAATTTAAAAAACAGTAGTAGCCATTCTCATATCAGATAAAACAGACTTCAAATTAACAACATTAAAAAAAGATAAAGATGGCTATTATATAATGATAAAGGTATCAATCCAATGAGAAGACATAACAATTTTAAATATATATGTGCCTAACACCAGAGCCTCTGGCTTTATAAAACAAATTCTACTAGGCCAAAAATATAGATAGATAGCAATACAATTAATAGTGGGAGATTTCAACACTCCACTGACAGCAATAGACAGATCATCAAGGCAGGAAGTCATCAAGGAAACATTGGAGTTAAACAGGACTCTAGAGCAAGTGGAACTAACAGACATCTACAAAACATTCCATCCCAAAACTACAAAATAGACTTTTTTTCTCATCAGGACATGGAACATTTTCCAAGACAGATCATATGACAGACCACAAATTAAGTCTCAACAAATTCATATCAAGCATCATCTCGCCGGGCTTGGTGGCTCAGCCTGTAATCCCACACCTTTGGGAGGCTGAGGTGAGTGGATTGCCTGAGCCCGCGGGTTTGAGACCCGCCTGGGCAAGCAAGACCTCATCTCTACAATAAATCAAAAAATTAGCCGGGTGTGGTAGCGCGCGCCTGTAGTTCCAGCTACTTGGAAGGCTGAGGCGAAAGGATCACCGGAGCCCAGCAGGTCGAGGCTGCGGTGGCCGGGAGCGGCCATTGCACTCCAGTCTGGGTGACAGAGTGAGACTCCAACTCAAAAAAAAAAAAAAATCAGTTGGCCATTCCTTAAAGAGTGGGAGTCATTTAGTTAGTAATATGGGAAACTTTGCTGTCATGAAATTTGCCTTCTCCTTCCCAGTTGTATCCCAAAGAACCAGGTCAAACAAAATAGGAAGTAAGGAGGTGGTCTGAACACTTACGAAGTCCAACAATTAGGTTCGCGAACCATCCTAGAAAAAGTGCTCCATACCTCATTACTGAACATTACTATGGTCACTTTTGAAGTACTCCCCTTGGGAAGCTATGCACTGATGCCAGCATTTAGTCCACCCATCAAAGCAATTTTGGAACTATTTTTCTGGAATGGTCATTAGAGCTGTTGTCGTTATTTGTTGAGGTCTGACAATTTAAGTTTCCAAACTTGCCACCGTGCACTTACATTGGCAGCACTGTACAAATAACTGTACTAGAACACCCTCCCTACTCACCTGATGTGGACCCCAGTGACTTTTTTCTTTACCCAGAGATAAAGGAAATATTGATAGGAAGACATTTTGATGACACCCAGGACATCAAGGGTAACACAATGATGGCTCCAATGGCCATTTCAGAAAAAGAGTTCCAAAATTGCTTTGACAAGTGGAATAGGCTCTGGCATCAGTGCCTAGCTTCCCAAGGGGAGTACTTTGAAGGTGACCGTAGTGATATTCAGCAATGAGGTACGTAGCACTTTTTTAAGGACAAGTTTGCAAATTTAATTGTCAGACCTCCTATGCTGGTATTGGATCAAAAGTTTTCAACCAAGCGTAAAAGAAAAGAGTAGCCCTGTTGATGTAGCCCCAGTGTCCTAAAGTGCCAGGAAGGAATTCGCCACTGTAGCTGTTAGCACTGATTTATGGAATCTCATCTAGACCATTCTCAGCCCCACCAAAAAAAAAAAGTTGGTTCTCCTGAATACGCACAGCTGATGGATTTCTCTGTTTAACTTGGCCACAAGCAAAACCACACCAAATGTGAAAAATTGCTTCAGATAAAATGACAGAACCCATAATTTACAGGGAGCTACCAAGGAATTTAGGCTCGAGGTCAAACCGATGGCCCGTCAAGTATAATATTATGCTTGGTGCTTCCCAGTGGTCAGTGCTTTGGAATTCAGCCAAGCAGTTCTGTGAAATTCACCACTGACGACAAAGAACAGAATTCTCCCAAGCCAGAAGGTGTTCATGGCATGGTGTCAACTCTTATTACCTAGTTAAAAATTGATTACCAAAATGTCTATCTGCCGAGTCTATCTGACTCAACTATCTTCACTACACATTATCTTTTATGGATCTTAAATGTACAGGCTATTAAAGTGGCTGGCTCCTTTAATAAAACAACACAGAGGAAAAGGAAGAATGTTTTCATGATAGATTCTGTATGAGAAACATACATCGTGGAATAATCAACTAGGATTCTAAATTTTCATTACAAAGTCTCACATTCCATCTTCAATTTATTTTCCTGGAATTGAGAGTAGGCACCAGGATTTCAACTACAAGCCATGGTTAGTGAGGTCTTAGAGTCCCACAGCATATATTATGTGAAACATTATTTCATCTGTGACTTACCCATTGGGTCTTAACAGAGAATTGGTGGAAGGGAACAGTAAAGGGAGAGCTTTCAAACTTTTACCCAAATCGGACCTATCTGAAATGGGGAGAAATCTTAATATCTTTACATTTATTTTTCATTTGTTTTCATGCAGACAGATATTTCCTGGAATATTAAGATCTTGGAGCAGGGTGACTGGAAAACTGAACGGAAAACTGAACTCTGAGCACATATCTGGATTAATTCAAAGTAGGTGGTGTTAGAAATATGGAAGAGATTTTAAGATGTCCTTAGCAAACAGTGGAATGTGAGTATTGGGTGTTTCTTTGAATGCAAAAAATCCATGGAAGGAAACGTTTGTTGGCAAATTATTCTGACTATGTGATAGACTGACAAATGACCTCAACTCTTCACTTTCTCCTAAACCTTCTGCGGTGTAAGTTTGCACTACCTTCTCGTTGTATGTGAGACTAGGAGCTGGAGAGGGGTTTGTCCCATCTCTTGACTTTGAAGCTTAGGGTGTGATCTGCTTTGGCTGAAGGCACAATAGCAGACGTGAAATAAGAAGACACATTACCATTAAATCAGAGATCATAAGACTAACCCATATCTTTGTGGTAGTAAGATATCACATTATAAACAGGACCTAAGACTGTGCCAGACAAGGGCTGAGTCACCTACCCCTACAGGTCACTCTGACCCAGTGTATTGGTTATCAGACTTCCTTAACTTAAAACTTTTCTTCCTGTTGACTCCAAATTTTTAGACTAAACTTCACTCCTTTAACCAATTGTGAGTTAAAGAATCTCTAAAGCCACTTATAACCTGTAAGCCCCACTTCCAAGATATCCCACCTCTTTGGGCTGAACCAATGTATTGATTTATGTATTCTATGTATTGATTTATGTTTTTGCCTCTAACTCCTTCCTCCTTAGAATGTATAAAACCAAACTGTAAGCCAACTGCCACAGACACACTTTCTCAGGACCTCTTGAGACTGTACCCCGGGCCATGGTTACTTATGCTGGCTCAGAATAAACCTCTTTAAAATATTTTACAGAGTTTGTGTTTACCATTCACGGGGTTAATACCCCAAATATATAAGGAACACAGAATATCTTCTGCAAACAAGTTGCCCTTTTGTTCCTTCTTTGACTAATGTCTCATGCCAGTGAGTGTTTCTTGATGTTGTGAGTCCCTAACTTTGGATTGTGGGGCACCTCTGCTGATATTTTTGCTCCTCTCCGAAGCACAAGTGAAAGACACTCTTGGGGTGCATGGAGGAGGATGGAGCATTGGTGGCTTTACTATTCTTATTTTGACGTGACTCTCCTTTGCTGGAAAATGGCCTGGAATTTGGATGAGTTTTACTGTTGGAAGAGAAATCAGATTTGAGATCCTGAGGGATTCTGGTAGCAGAAGTGTAAACTTGGACGGGAGCAAAATCAGAATAATAATAGCTAATGTTTATAGTGTGCTTCAGCATGCCAGGAGGGGAAGCTTAGAAGAGCTCTTCACATATGTTCATTCATTTAAGCCTCAGTTCAACTCTATGAAACAGGAGCTCTTATTACCCTCACTGTGCGGATGAGAAAACTAAGGTGCAGGGAGACTATGTGACTTGCCCAAGGATACATCCTGCTAATATGTCATATAAATTCAGGCAGTCAGACCTCAGAACCGGTGACCCTGACCACAACATTATACTAGCTCCCACTGGCTTGGAACATGTGGGAACGATGTGTTTAGCGCATACACAAACCTTTCCCCTGTCCCTTCAGCAAGCCAGTGAAGTTCTTGCCATGTGCTGCCTATGAAAGCGTGTTCTGCCAGGCGTGGTGGTTCAAGTCTGTAATCCCAGCACTTTGGGAGGCCGAGGTGAGAGGATTGCCTGAGTTCAGGGGTTTGAGACTCGCCTGGGTAACTTGGTGAGACCCTGTCTCTATAATAAATAAAAAAATAAGCTGGACGTGGTAGTGTACACCTGTAGTTCCAGCTACTTGGAAGGCTGAGGTGGAAGGATCGCCTGAACCCAGCAGGTTGAGGCTGCATTGGCCATGAGCATGCCACTGCACTCCAGCCTGGGCAGCAGAGAGATGCTGACTCAAAGAAAAAAAAGTGTTCTCCTGAATCTTTGCCACCAAGACTAACAGAAACTCCATAAAGACTCCCCAATCACCTTTGGGTCTTGCCCCAAGACCCCTCCACTGATCCTCCCCCTTCTAATGATAATAGTAGCCTGTATTTATTGAGTGCTTAGCCCTCTAGGGGTTTACGTGTAATGTGTTATTAAACACATGCAACTTATCAGGAAGTATTATTATTATCATCTCTACACATGAGCAAACAGAATCTAAGAGAAGATAAATATCTGGTCAAGGGAGATTCCACCCTAGAGGCAGAACAGCAGAGACCAGCATGTGCTAGACTCCAAAACATCCACATTCTTAGCCACGAGTTCTAGCGACTGTCTCCACATAGGGCTTTCTGACTTAATTTTGTTCTGGCTGTCTGCAGGAAAGTTACCTTTTCATTTCTAGTCCTGATCTAATTTTTCTTTGGGCCCTCGCTGCCCTGTTGTGGTAGAAATTCATCTCGGTCTGGAGTTCTCTGCTCTTATTTCAGGTTGGGTGGTTTGTGGAGCAGGAGTAGAGAGCGGGTGGTGGTGGGAATCCTTTCGTTGGGAGATGGCAACTGTCCAAGAGGTGACCTTCTGTCTGTCTAGTCTCTGGCCTTCCATCCATGCAGCTCACTGCTGCATCTTCTTGGAGCCATCAAACATCGCCTTATGCCTGCTGGGTCTCTAGGCCACGTAGGTGCAGCTTTTGGGTGGCAGTGCACCGTCCCTGGCCTCTCTGGGCTGTGGAAAGCCAGGAGGCTGTCTTGGGCCTACCCGCCTGGATGTTTCATGCAGGCATGTCATTTGCTCCTGAACTACTGGGCCCTCGTGGTTCTTGACTGACTCATATACTTCTGGTACTCTATCTGGGGACGGGAGTTCAGGACAAATCCTCAGGGAGGCAGGGCCCGGGACGTCTTCACAGACATCTCCAGATTCTCTCTAAGTCTCGCTTTACACTTTTACGCATGCCAATTTCACATTCTTAACGTTCTGTCTCAACATAGTTTCTATTGCCCTGTGTATACATTTCTCATTTTTCCAAGTTGGGTTGGATTTTTCTTCTAGATAATCAAGAACTACAGTAAGTGCTCACTAAATTATTAATTTTTGAAAATGAAGTGCCCTGCTGTGTGCAGCCCCAGGCAAAATTACTTTTCCAGTCCCCACCTGAGAGCTTGAGCTCAAAAGCAGATCTTTCAGGAATCCAGTGTGACTGTTACTGCTGACCTCGGAGGTCCAGAGCTTGGAACCTGCTCTTACTTAATTAGACTAAGTACTCCTATGTCATAGACTTTTCTAGAAAAAAACGATCCTAGCACTGAACTACTTTGTAGTAATCTTAAACAACAACAGCAACAACCAAGCCATTAATAATAGTAGCTAACCTTATTGAGAGTTAATTCTATGCCCGGTACTTTAAAAGCTTTTTCACATAGTAGTTCGCTTGACCTTCACAACGTCCTGTGAAGTAGGCTCTTTTATCAATCCCACTTTACAGATGTGGAGACTGAGTGGGCAGGAGAAATGCCCAAGATGATGCAACACCTGCAAGGCAGAGGAAGGGTTTGATCTTAGGTGGTCTGGTGCTGCAGCCCTCTCTCTTGACCATCTGAGATTGGTCTATTCATTGTACACTTACTCAGCTGAGTTAGAAAAAAGCAAAACAAAGCTCTGCTCTGTGTAGGAGATGAAAGACAGGAAATACACATGTGATAGAAAGGCAACTGACCAGGTGTGTGTGTGTATTCTAGAATATTTTGTCAATGAAAAGCCTACTAGAGCTTTCACTATCCCTTACACGTCTGTGCAAACTCTATTCAGTAAACTTTATATGATTGTCATCAGGACACCATACTGCCATTTTGGGTTTAGATGGCTGTCACCCCTGTTAGAAGGTAATCAAATTGAGGCCAGAGATGGCACCTCCGAGCAGAGTGGCAAGCGTATGCCCAGGGCTCAGTAAATGTTTGCCGTTATTGGCTATGGCTTCCGGCATGTGGTGCAGGGCCCACCCTACCTGTAGAGGATTACAGATGAGTGTTTGCTGCCCTTGCCCCAGGCCAGGTGGCTGCCTGGGAGCACTGGGGCTGAGGCAGACACCCTCTGTGACACGGGAGGATTGGCCGCCTTGATAGTTTCCTGTCTTGTCCTTGTGTGACTTCCCAGCGCTGGTCACACAGATGCCCTGAGGCATGTCAGGATTTTTTAGCTCGTCCTCTTATCTGTGTTTAAAGCAGTGACTCAGCTCTTTAGCTGTTCAACAAATGCTTTAGAATTGAATTTACTGCCAGGGCTGTCAACTTCTTGATGGACACTTCGAAAAAACAGTGTATGTGTCCTTCAATGATCTTGAACAGCGCCTCTACCCTTCAGATCGGGACCCAGTGAGATATCAAACAGAGAGGCTTGCCATATGGGGGTTCTCTTTGTGCATGGTTCCAACCAGTCACCCATTCAGCAACACCTCCCATGTCTAGGTTCTCCCTGGGCATTTGGGTCACCAAGAGGAAGAGGACCCTGCCACTGCCCTCAGTGAGCTCGCCTGCTAAGGTGGTGGGGGAGGGGAATTGTGAGACAGGGTAAACACAACATCAATAAGCGTACCTGATCTCAAACTGGACAAAGTGGGGACCAAAAGGACGCCCAAACTTTACCGTATAATGTCTTCGTTGTATACCTAACCCTGAACTATACCCTACATCTTTAATTTTTTAAAAAAAGACACGTGGTAGGGGCAATGACAGTAATATGGGCAGCGTGTCTAACTCAGAATTGTCAGTACATAAATCTCGAAGGAACAATGAGTCTACAAAAGGAATGCAAATGGGAAGGGATTTCCAGGCAGAGAGAACAGCATAGGTGAAGCCATGGAGGTGAGAAATGTGAATGGTGCATAGAGCAAATTACTAGCAGAGAGTGGCCACACATGAGATTGCAGCAGGGCTGGGTTGGATCACAGAAGGTTTTAGGAGTGCTATTAAGACAGCTTGTCTCTATGGAGCAATCGGTTAGCACGTTTGGCTGCTAATTGAAATGTTGATGGTTTGAGCTCATGCAGGGACATATTGTTCTGGTCTGGCACAGTAGCTCATGCCTGCAATCCCAGCACTTTGGGAGGCTGAGGCGGGAGGATTGCTTGAGATAGGGATTTTGAGACCAGCCTGGGCAACATAGTATGAGCTGGTCTCTACAGAAGAATAAAAAAATTAGCCAGGCATGGTGGTGCAAAACTGTAGTTCCAGCTACTTGGGAGGTTGAGGCGAAAGGATCTCCTGAGCCCAGAAGGTTGAGACTCAGTGAGTCGTGATTGTGCCACTGCCCTCCAGCCTGGGCGACAGACACCCAACTCAATAATAATAAAAAAAATAATAATAATTGCCATATGCTTAAGGGAGCTATCAGGGAGTCTCAGCCCTGGGGAACCCTAGATACATATGCATTTTAGAGGTTGTTCTGCAGTAGGCGTCTCTAGGGCTCTGTGTCACATCCCTCAGTCCCACCTCTGATTCCTTCATTCCTTCCTTCCATTCCTCTACTTATTCATCATCCTTTCATCCATCTCTCTGTTAATTCCATCCATCGTTCCTTCACCCCACCCCCCCATATATTGATTGAGTGCTTTGTCTGTGTCAGGAACTATTCTCAGTCCTGGGGATGGTCTGGATTCTCTAGAAGACAGCTCGAGGCAAAGGTTACCATGCATATGTTTCACTAGGGAAGTGGGAGCTCAGGGCAGTGAGAATGAGGACAATGTGCTGCTGTGCTGATTTTAACCTCGTGAGGAGCCGTAGAGGGACAAGGCTAGTCACTAGGGAGGGGCATCGCTTGGCATACAGGAAGAAACCGTGCCTTAGAGTAGACCCAGGAGCAAGAAAGGAGAGGAAATCTATCAGTGGATTCCCACTGCCTCATCCAACTCTTGTCTACCGTTGGCCAGAGTTTGCCCCGTTGAGAGCTGGCTCCTCTGGGTGTCTAGTTCTGCAGGCAGACTAGGAGTGGCCTGGGAAGCCAGGTCCCACGCCCTTCATAGTATGGTGTCTCTTTCACATTTGGAAGTGGAAGGAACTCTGGATCTGTGACCTGCTGATCTGCTGCAGAAGGCAGAACCAGCAGGCTTGAATAGGCTCAAGAGCTCATGGTGAAGGTTGTGTGAACCGTGTGGCTGGCCGCTCTGAGGGAATTAGATGAAAAACATAAGGTTTGTATCCAATGTAGGGCAGAGCAGGGAGAGAGGGAGAGAGGGGAAGAGGGAGAAAGGCAGAGAGGGAGGGAGGGAGGAAGAGAAGGAGGAGAGAAGAGAGAAGAGAGAGAGAGGATTACCTGGGTTGGAGAGATATCTTACTCAAGCCTTTCCAGGTTGGTGACATTTGCATTGAAACATGAACAATGAAAAGGATATGGCCAGGCCAAGGCATTCAGAAACAACCCTCCAGGCAGAGGGAACAGAATGTGCAAAGACTCTGAGGTGGGAACAAGCTTGGTACGTTGGAGAACAAAAAGAAATTCATCACGGCTAGAGAGAAGTGAACAAGGGAGCGAGTGGAAGGAGGTAGTCAGGAACCAGATCCCACAGGGTATAGCAAATAATTTGAAGCCTATTGCCAGATGTATCCTCATACAACCACAGATTTATATCAGTCTTCCACCTCAGGAAGGGTATGGTGGCATCCAAGAGTCCAGTGAAAATCTTAAGGAGCTTTTAAGCAAACTGAATATGTAATATCTGGATTGCATCGATACATTAGCTGTTACAATTTATAGGAAATCATTATCAGTAATTATGACTGTATCAAGAAAAGTAATTACCAATACAATTTTGGGAAGCTCTTGGCTACATACAGCTCATTCCCTCTTGTCTGTCTTCTGATAGAAATCCTACGATGCCACCAAGCACTGGGTGGGGAAAACATATTTAATCTAATAAAGGTCGCCCTCACATCTCTTCTTTTCTGTGACATGTCATTTACTGAATCATCCATTATTGCCCAAAGAACAAAGACGAGCTTCACTAAGCAAAGGGATGATAAAGTTCACTTGAAAATTGGGGAAGAAATTGCAAAACTATTTGAGGCCAAGGGCACAGTCACGCATAGAAATCAATAGCTGTCAGCCAACGAGGAGGGAGGAGAATGAATAAACACAGTAAATGATGCTGAGAAATGGCTTGGTACCAAGCAGACCATCAAGGCGCAGTCTAGGAATGTAACTAAGCGCCCCAGTGCTGAAATAAGATGGGTCTAAATGTGGATCTCTGCTCTACATGTCTTGTAACCTGTGAATACCTCAGTTGACTCATCTGTGCAATGGGAAGAGTAATCTTTATCTGGCTAATGGACTGCTGGGAACACCAAAGGAGAGACTATATGTAGTAAATGATCAAACAACTGTGGCATCATCATCATTGTTCCGATCCTTCTCTTCTTTCTCCCTCAATCGAGGTTTATCAAAATAACACAAAACGTAGAATAGCAAAGCAAGTAAACTTCTGAAGCCTTATTTTCTCAGGCTATCTGAGAAGATAGGATTTTTAAAAATCCCACAAAATTATTTAGTGTAAAAAAGATGCCCATTGGGTTTTCCTTTGCCTCACATCATTGACAGTGAAATGAACTTTTTCCAACTTATGCTCAAATTCAAAAAAGTTTAATTATTCACACATACTCACTAGAGCCCTCCCTATATTAAAAAACCATCAAAGGGAATTCAGGATTGTGAATTAAAAAATTGAAATACTGAATAGTTTATAACGCTTCCCACATGGCATCATTTCTCTCTTTTATTAAAAAAAATCAAAACTTATGATATAAATGCTTTTGTTTTGAAGGATTTTGGTGCAGTCTCAGAGCCTGAACAGTATAAACTAAGTGATGGGGAGAGTGATAGAAAGACAACTTGAAAGCTACAAATTGATATTGGCAGTAAATAGCAATGACTACTCTGTTCTGGGCACTGATATAAAGGATGAGTAGATATTATTCTTTTTATTACTCACATTGTTTTCAAAATGTATATATTGCGGTCCTCCTTTCAGATAAAGAAAGTGAGGCTTCTTAAAGTTAATTCATTTTTTCAAGGTTTCCCTGTTAATAAGGGTGTCAGCTGTAAGATTCAAAAGGAGATTGGCTTGGGTCCAGAACCTGAGCTTTTAATAAATAGTCTCTACTTCCTCACCCATACATCATCCACTGTCTGTCCATCTACAATCCATCTGTCCATCCATCCATCCATCCATCATTCATCAATCCATCCACCATCCATCTATCATGCATTCATCCACCCACCCATCCATCCATCATCCAGTTTTTATCCATCCATCCATTCATTATCTATCCAATCCATCCATCCATCCATCCATCCATCCATTCATCATCCATCATGCATCCATCCATCCGTCCATCCATCCATCTATCTGTCCATTCACCATCCATCATCCATCCATCATCTATCATCCATCCATCCATCTATCATCTATCCATCCATCTGTCCATCTGTCCATCCATCCACCATCCATCATCCATCCATCCATCCATCTGCCATCCATCATCTACCATCCATCCATCCATCCATCCATCCATCCATCCATCCATCCATCTATCCATTCACCATCCATCCATCTATCATCTACCATCCATCCATCCATCCATCCATCCATCCATCCATCCATCCATCCATCTATCCACCATTCATCTATCGTCTATCATCCATCCACTGATAAATCTATTCATCTACTCTTGCACCCACCAATGTATTCTTCCACTCCTTTCATTTATTCATTAAGCAATTTTTTTGTTGGTGATGCCTCACAATTATATTTTAACTCTGCCCCCTTCTCTCTCCATCGTCAATGCTAAAATCTAGAGCTACCCACCAGCCTCTCTCCAGCCTCTTATCTGGTATTTCTATTTCCATGTTTTCTACTCTACAGTCCATTTCCACTACAGCTACCAAAGCAATGCACTTGCCTTAGAAATTTTTCAATTGCTACTATACCCTAAATGTGCTTTCCTTGGGTGACCCCTTTCTGATTATATAGAACTCAGCTCCTATCACCTCATCAGGGACACTTTTTCTAATCACTTCAGTGAAAGTAGAACCTACCCTGCTTGGCATTTCCAGTTGGTGTTTAGTCCATTACCTCACTTTTTTAAAACTACATGTACCCCTTTCATAAATTACATCATTTGGTTGTCTAATCTCCTTTTCCAGAACCTCACAGATATATACATGTACTAGAGAGTGGGAGCCTGGAGGAAACTAAAGCATAACTCAGTTCATAGATGCTACTGCCCACCTACCACATTTCAGGCCCTCCATCCATCCATCCATCCATCCATCCATCTATCCACCATTCTGCGATGTAGTGGAGAGCAAGACAGACATGGTCTCTGCTTGGGGGCGGTGGGGGCTTACATTATAGCGCAGAGACATATGTACATACAATAAAATTAGGATAATTTCAGAGTAGCAACTACTATAAATAAACACAGGGGTGTAATGTGATAAGAGTGATGAAGATAGGGCAAGAGGGTGAGACTTTAGATCATCTGATCAGGGAAAGTCTCTCTGAGGTGCCAGTATTTGAGCTGAGAAGGAGAAAGAAGAGAAGCCAGCTTCTCAAATAACCAGATTGTTCCATGCAGAGGGAGTAACACATGCAAAGCCCCTGAGGCAGACACAGATCTTGTGTGTTAAAGGAATAGAAAAGAGGCCAGGGTGGCTGGTGTGGCATGGTGGTATGCCATAGTGGTATGGTGATGGCAGGGAAGGTGATACTGAGTGAGATTAGAGGTGGCTGGGGCTTCCATGATGAAGAGGAGTTTTTAAGATAGAGTTGTCAGAGTTAGTAAATAAAAACATAGGATGCCCAGTTAAATTAAAATTTCAGATAAACAACAGATACCTTTTTAATATAAGTATGTCCCAAGCATTTGTTTGTTGTTAATCTAAAATTCTAGTTTAACTGAGTATCCCGTGTTTCATCTGGCAGCCCTGTTTTAAGATAACATCCCAACCTAATCTAGGTGTGACATATTCCAGAATCCCAGACCCTGTTGCTGCCTCCTGATCATGGAGGAGAATTCAGAGAAGAAATCATAACTGGCAATTAATGGAATTATTATTCCATGACCATCTACTTGGAGAAAAAAGACACTAAGGAAACTGAAAAGTGTGTTTATCTCTGGATCATATTAAATGATGATTATTCCAGGCAATTTACTCTCATAATTGTGTGGAAACTCAGAGGCCATATGCTTTCCTTAAGAGAGGGATCATACCTAATTGACCTTGTGTCTCTTCTGTGGCACCCAGCACAGTACCTTGAACATACATAGGTCCTTGGTACATAGGCTGTAATTCATTGAGAAAAAGGAAAGCCAGTTTAGAATAATCTTCACTGTATTCCTTTGTCTCATTGAGAGACAAAGTTCTCAGGAAATCAAACTGTGATTCCTGACCTTTTCTCTAATAAATTGTGAAGGAAGAAAAAGAAGCTTCCTTGTTTGTTGTAGGCATTATTGATGCTTGTCGATATTCTGTTCTCAGCTATGTGTAGAGTAACACTTCCTCACACCCTGGAAGATGGTGTGGCCATGTGACTAATTTTAGCCAATGAAATGTAAAGGGAAATGCAAATACTTAATTCCAGCCTCATGATGGAGGCGTTGTGAGATGGTGTAGCCTCCGTTACTCTGGGCCCCAGAGGGATTATAGTAAGAAGAGATTCCACCCCACTGCATAGGACATGGAGCATGAGCAAGAGTGAAACCTTTGTTTGAAGCACTGAGCTTTGGGGTGTGTTTGTTACCACAGCATAACTGACTGCTACTGTTTGCTATGGTCTAAATGTTTGCATCCCCTCCAAATTCATATGTTGAAACCTAATTTTCAGTGTGTTGGTATTAGAGGTGATGCCTTCTGGGATGTAATTAAGTGATGAGGGTAGAACTCTTATGAATAAGATTAAAGTCTTTATTAAAGAAGCCCTAAGAAGCCTGCTCATTGCTTCTACCATGTGAGGAAACAGAACGCATCATCTATGAAGCAGAGAGTGAGCCCTCACCAGATGCTAAATCTTTTGTTGCCTTGATCTTAGACTTCCTAGCCTCCAGAACTGAGCAGTGCTTTTCTGTTGTTATAAATTACTGAGTCTAAGCTATTTTGTTATAGCAGCCCAAGTGGACTTTTGAAACAATGCAACGTTGTAACTTTTCTGATGGGTCTTTAGACCCAAGTTAGACAGTCTCAGAGACAAAGAACAGAACTAGTAATGCCTTTTTGAACATTTGTGGATAAACAGAATGCTCTGATTCTTTTCCTTGTTCTGTATTCCTATTTTAGAATTAAACCCAGGATACAGCCCAAAGGGGAAGGAGTGATCGTTTTTTCCAGTGTGGTTGAATATAAATGAGCCTGAAAACACTTGGAGGGCAGGGGCAGGTTGTTTCTATTCCTAGTGATCCCCTAGTACTTACCCGAGTGATAGTGGTCTGGATACATGGTGGTCTGGGTTCATGGTGATCTGGGTTCATAGAATGTCTTCTGGAGCATCAGTTTGTTCCTGTCTCTCCTCTGGCCAATCCCCAATGGCTCTTCCATTTCACTCAGAGGGAAAGTCAAAGTCTATTCAATGTCCCTATATGTGCCGCAGCTGTAGACCTTCAGATGAATTTGCATACGAGGATGCTGTTTTCTTTGGCTTTTGTTATATAGAAATAGTATTTTAAGACATGTTGTTTTGGCCGATTTATGCCTACATCTATGTTACTTGCTCACTATCTTTTCATATAAAAGTTTGAAATACTTTAAAATTATAATTATAGAAGCAAATCCCAAGTCAAGTATTGTAGCCAGCTGTTTTAGTTAGCTATTGCTTCAGAACAAATTACCCTGAAATTTAGTGTCTTAGAACAATGAACATTTACTCTCTTACAGTTCTGTTGGTTAGGAATTTCGGGATTGCATAGTTGGGTGCTTCTGGCTCAGGGTCATGAAGTTACAGCCATGATGTTGGTTGCGGTTGCAGCTATTGAAAGACTATATTGGCTGTGAAAATTCTACTTCTAAGGCAACTCACTTACGTGGATGTTGGCAGGAAGTCTCAGCACCTCGCCATGTGGGCTCTCTCCCTAGGGCTGCTGGAGTGTCCTCACCACATGGTAGCTGGCTTCCCCAGAGCAAGGGATTCAAGAAAGCCAGAGGGAAGCCACAGGTTTGAGCCTAGACTCAGATGTCATACTATGTCATTGATGCAATGTCTCAGTGTTCACAAAGTCACCTCCATTCGGTGTGAGAGGGGCTATATAAAGATGAGAAAAATGGGAGGCGGGAGTCTTCTGGAGCTTTCCTAGAGGCTGACTACACAGCAGAGGACAGTGGGGCGATGGAGGAGCACACAAAACACCTTCTAAAAATGGCTCTCTCTCACCCTCCATATTCACCTCTATCTTCCTTTGCCTGTGAACAAAGTAAACTCTGGGTGACAGGGAAAGTTGCTAATTTATATAGGCTTTCCAAGAAGCAAAACATATTCTGTTTCTCTCTCTCTCTCTCTTTCTCTCTCTCTCTCTCTGACTTTAAGTTGTTGGCTAACAGGTCTCTTCTACCTAAATAAACAAACAAACCTTCATTCAGTGTAACATTTTCTCCTAAGAAAACCTGCAAGAAATGCCCACTGTGATTGACAGGGCCAGAGTGTCCAGTGGTGGATTTGACATCACCTCTTTCTCATTTCCCCTTTTCTAGTCTTCTCCCTTGTGCCTTGGCCCAATTCCATGGTCACATCTTTTTCTATCTTCCTCAATGATTTATTGTTGTCTGCAAGTGCTGACTAAGTGTTTACAGAGGGGACCATGAAAACATCTCTTCTGAGGAGGCTGCCTTGTGTTTCATCAGTCTAGTTGACATAATATTCTGCCTGTGTCTA
This sequence comes from Tarsius wallacei, assembly GCA_963574415.1. NCBI lineage: Eukaryota > Metazoa > Chordata > Mammalia > Primates > Tarsiidae > Tarsius > Tarsius wallacei. The sequence goes on from CAUYQG010185496.1 coordinate 19,847, forward strand.
TATTTCCTGTTTTTCATAACAGGACTTTCAAGCTGGCCTATCTGTCTTAACTCAGCCTTTATTCTTATTCTGTTCATTGTACCTTGCTGGACATTTCTCAAGAACATTGTTTGAAATATGTGGGCATGCAGTCTTAAAAAGAACTTGTTCCTAGAAAATGGTCAATAACAATAGCGTTGCTGTTCAACATTATCCCCACTTGGACTCACTTATTCCCTCCAAATAGTGTTTCACCATTCAACGTAACACCATCCATTTTGCTCCCAATCATGACACTATTTCTTGGTGTTTTACAAAATAAGACATTATTCAAAGCCAAAAACCAACACAGAATACCGATGAGGAAAAGCTAACCCAGTGAGAACAAATAGTCACTTAATTCTTACGGTTAGTCCCAAATCTTCCAGGGAGATTTGTAGTGCAGGTTCAGAGATTTTATCGAGCAATCCATCACTAAAGTGAATAAGAATCTGACACCATGCCCTCTTTTCCAGAAAAGCTTGGTGTCCATCAGGACATGCTAGGGAGAAACATACCCACTGTCTACCTTCCTGCCCATAAGACCCCAAATCATTGCCACCCTGGAACCTAGAAATTTTTAAAAACTTGTAAATGCTGCTGAGGATGGCAAAATAATGCCTCTGGCAACCCTATGTATTTGCTCTTCCATCTTCACTGATAAATTGCCCAATTCTCTTAGCAAATTCAGCAACAATAATAGTTTTCTGCTAGCAAAATAACCTTTCATTTCATTAAAAAAAAAAAAGGGCTGGAATGAGAATGAGTTGAAAGAGGTTTCATGTCTCCTACAATGCCAAGTTCCTAATTTTCAGTTTTCACCGGCTATGGGTGGGGGACTGGCTTTTCATTCCTGATAAAAATGCTATATTTAGACGATTGCTGTTCCTGGACTGCTGGCTAAATAATTTTGAAAGAAAATGTTTATTGGAACATTTCATAAGTTCATGGGGAGTGTAACAGATGATGTTTTTGGCATTCCCTGACATACATTTCCCCCTAATCTGACAGCAGGACCCCACTTTTTAATGGCAGAGATTCCGGGTAGTTGGGTTCAGCAAAACACATTATGGGAATTGTTGCCTTAATCCATAAAAAATGAGAGAAGTATTTTCAAAGAAAGATCTGGATAAAGGGAATGATCTGATATCAGTATTGGTTATCAACCTCTGCAAAAGAGAGGGTGAGAGAATGAGAAGGGAAAGAGACCACTGACCATGACAATCCAAGTTTTCATCACTATCCATTCCTGATACCAAGATGAATCCAAAGACTGAAAATTTGGTGTGATCTGGACTGTTACCAAGAAACAAGTAGAATCATGACCCATTGCCAAGAGGAGATCATTTTGCAAACATTTGATGCGTTCTCACAGAGATGCCCGGGTAGGTATAATATGGGCACATGTTATGCAAACCACCAAAAATCAGACTCTGCTGGTGAAATAATGTTTTAGTAAAGTGAAAACCAAGACATTCTGACTTTGTGTTTTGATGACACTTAATTTTCAGTGCCCCCAGTTCAGTTTTAACCCTAATATTCAAGCCCAGATTTGCTGTGAAGCCAAATTCCACCCTGGACACGTATTTGGCTTCTTCCCAGTTCTTACTTGAACATGGACACATAGGAAGACACATAGTTATAGCCTGATGTGCAATACAATGCAGGTAGGACAGTGCAGGGACAAGAACACTAGGCTCTGGGACTGTGTTGACTTGGATGAGAATCCAGACTCTACCACTTGCAAGATGGGCACGTTGGTTGGATTACAGATCTTCCCGTGACTCAGTCTCCTCATCTTCAAAAGGCTGCGAATTCCATCTAGTTCATAGGGTTTCGTGGCTTGAGTAAGACTGGGTATGTAGAGTGGCCTGGTGCAAAGCAAGTGTGTCATGATGTGAGGCTTCATCAACCCTTTACCTAATCTCTCATGACTCAATTCAAGTATGTTCCATGTATCAAGGGAGCTAAATAGATTTTTAAAATTAGTGCAGGAACTCCTTTGGACAATTAAAGCATGAACATAAAGACTTGTTCAAGCATAAAGGCTCAAACACTTCATAGTTTGTTTACTTAGCTTAGCTTTTTTTTTTTTTTTTGAGTTGGAGTCTCACTCTGTTGCCCAGACTGGAGTGCAGTGGCCGCTTCCGGCCACCGCAGCTCGACCTGCGGGGCTCCAGCGATCCTTCCGCCTCAGCTTTCCAAGTAGCCGGAATTACAGGTGCGCGCTACCACGCCCAGCTAATTTTTTTGATTTATTGTAGAGATGAGGTCTTGCCAAGTTGCCGAAGCGGGTCTCGAACCCGCGGACTCAGGCAATCACTCACCTCAGCCTCTCC